>JAQOOD010000003.1:20338044-20626162 GCA_029633175.1 Citrus glauca | reverse complement strand
TCACGAGGCGCTTTCGCACATGTTTTTCCTTTAGGTTGCGGCGCTTATTTTTTTGTCCTAAAACCTCAACGTTATGTTTAAAATCTGAATATATTTTGTGCTACATAAATAACATTTAATATTTTTGAGACAATATATACTCGAATTCAGCTATTTTTCTATTAATATAAGAGTCACAAAATCTCACATTTTTTATTCACATAAAACTATTTAAAAATTATACATAAGTTATAAAATAAATAATAAATTAAAAAAGTTTAAAATAAATAAAATTCCAAACGTTAGACCTTTAATAAACAAATTCTTAGGCCTTATTTAGCACTAAGGTTGGATTAAAGTACTAATAAAGTATTTACTTCCTAAAATAGAATGGAAATGAAAATGAAATGTGTGGGCACTCATTTTTTTATTATTAAGAAATGAGAACTTGATTCTCAAATATTTGGGAATTAAGTCGAGAATCAAGTTTCAATTCCTTAATCTTCTTATTTTACCCTACCCAAATTTCATAATTTTATTTTTATAAAATATTATTATTATTATTCTTGTAATAATAATAATAGTAGTAGTAGTAGTAGTAGCAACAACAACAACAACAACAATTTTTAAATAATAGAGATCACAATTATAATAATAAAAATGACAATAGTTAACTAGTAACATTTTTGTAACTTAAAACAGTCCATTCAATTCTTAGACAATGTAACACATCAATAAGAATACAATTTATTTTGATTTTGAATCATACAATTCAAGTAAACAACTAATTCTAATTCTCATTTTTATTCGCATTCTACCCTATTCTGATTTTTACTGTTTGTGTTACTTTTTATGGGCATTGTTTACATTACTATTCATAGATAATGTTCATCCAATACTATTTACGATTCTGTTCACATGATACTATTTACGACAACAATCATAAATTTGTCAAGGCTTGTGCGAAACATTGTCTTTAAGGCCAATTTTCGCTCTTCTAGAAAGGTCTTCCGATGCAATAAGGACACAAATAATGCAGATTAATCTCTAAGATTTAATGACATCACAGTTGGGAGGTTGCACTTCAAACAAGTGTGTAAAACAACGAAAGAAAAATTATGAAGGAAACATAAGATAGAAGGAGAAGTAATAGAGGTTGTTGTGTCTTAAAGGCTTTTTATATATTGTTTATATAGAGAAACTCTATATTTTTTTTCCTAATTCAATTTGAATTAGTCACCCACCTTTCTCATTTAATTTGAATTAGTTATCCATGTGCCTCACAATTTAATTCAAATAATATAATCCAAATCACATATAAATTTAACTTTTTCAACTCTAATTTATAATAAAATCAAATACATGACTAATTAATAAATATTAAAATTATCATTTTTTCACTTACAATAATTAATGCACTCATAATTTATAAATATTTTAATACTCCACTAATATAATTTTATATTAATTTTATCTTAATTGTATATTATAAATATGTTTTAAGATAGATTGCATTAATATAAAAATAAAAAATAATAACATTTAAAAAACAAAGAAAGTGGACCCACCTTGTCAAGATAAGCAAGTGGCAGTGGGTTGTACTTGTCACTTGCTTATCTTTTGCATTATTAAAAAAGATAAAAAATTAAATAATAATAATAAAAAAAAGAGAAGGGAGCTCCGGCTTAACAAAAGTGGGGGAAAGAGAGCAAGAGCATGAAAGAAAAAGAATAAAAAAGAAGTTAGGAGAGGAGAGGATAATTAGAGGATGGTGTTGGAGGAAGCATGCAGAAGAGGGGTGAGAAACGGAAACCTTAGAGTTCTAAATTTCTTTCTCTTTTCTTTTGAATTTAATTTTCTTGTAATTTATTTTTGAAATTTAATTTTTAATTCAAAAATAAATTTATTTTAATTTTAATTATAGTTATTTTAATTTTAATATGTGTAATCTAATTTCAACAATTATTTTTATTTCAATTATGTTTAGCTAAATAATAATAGTTAGGGTAAGGTGAAACTCTTAGTAGAAAAATATAATATATATTATATTTTTAATTATATAAAATCAAATTCTTTTCTATTTAAATTTATTCATATTTTATATTTTAAAATTTTGAGTTATTGTAGACAAACAAGGGATGGCACAATAAATTCTTAATATCTTAGTATAAAGTATGGTAAAAATGATATTTTGATTTATTATAGACAAATTGAATTTTAGCACACTAAGTACTTAATCCAGAATAAATTTAATAGGAAAATAATGATAATTTATATAATTAATCTTTTGGGCTATAAACAAATAAAAAGAAAAGAATTTATTAAATTATATCTACCAGTAAAAGTGGATCTCTAGGCCTGACTAGTTTATTTCTATAGTTTCATTTAAATTAAATAACATGAATTTAAATTATCTGAAAAAAATTTAAACTCATGCTATTTAATTTAAATGAAACTACATAAATAAACTAGTATAAAATATGGTAAAATGACATTTTGACTTATTACAAATAAATTGAATTTTAGCACACTAAGTACTTAATCCATAATAAAATTAATAGGAAATAATGATAATTTATATAATTAATCTTTTAGGCAATAAACAAATAAAAAGAAAGAATTTATTAAATGATATCTACTACTATGAGTGGATTCATAGGCCTAACTAGTTTATTTCCGCAGTTTCATTTAAATTAAATAGCATGAATTTAAATTATATTTTTTTTAGTTTTCAGATAAATTAAAAGATGTTAACAAATTAAACATTTTTCTTGTGAATTGACCCTAAACTCACCGGATTATATTATAATAAGATATTCTTATACTTAATAGTAATAAACACTTTTGAATCTTGTTAAGTTTTTGTCGCGTTGCTGAGGAAAAAATATTTATTTTGTTATTTTCTTTTATTATTTATTGTTTTTCTTTGTATTTCTACCTTTGCTATTTCTTCGTTTAAATCTTATAATTTTATTTTTTTCTATTCAGTAAAATTTTAGTTAGACCCTTTTTTTCCTTGAAATTTTAGTACTATCGAAAAAAGCTTGCGAACATTTCATTTTAACCCAGAAGCTCTTGCAAACCAGTCCCTAAACTAAATTGGAACTTGGATCTTTAGATTATGACTTATTCTTTTGACTTTTTGATTTGAGGCCTAAAAGAATCTTGACTTTTGGAATTTTTGGATATAATATGCATTGGCGTAGACTTTAAAAATTACAATAAAGGCCCAATAATTTGAATTAATCATTTAATTAGCTAGTAATTTTTAAAATTTAAAAAAAAAAGAAAGAGTCTGCATCTTGAGATAAATATTATTATTTTTCTTTAAATTCCTGTAATTTAATCTTCACTTTTTTTTTCCTTTGCAATTTTTCATTTTTTTGGTATTTGTTTAATGTTGTTAATTTATATGGCCGGCTCAACTGCTTAAATTGTTATTTAATTGTTATTAATATATTATTATTTTGTTAATATGTTTAGTTTAATTAATTGTTTATATGGCTAGTTCTATTTTGTTTATGTGTTTTTTTTGTTTAATTACTTTATTTTTATGGTTGGTTTAACTGCTTATTTAATTATTTGAATTTCAGTTTCTCACTTTTTAATTTGTTTATTTTTATTTCGTATTTTTTTATTCTTGTTACATTTATATGACTCGTTTATTTAATTTTCAATTTGTTTAATTTTCATTTTTTTACATTGCTATTTGTTTGTGTATCATCAAATTTCACGCACACATTATCAACATTGTATGAGATGTTGGTCTCGAACTTCAAGTGGTAGGTTAATTCGTTGATCTTAATCACCAACACCAATCATGAAAGAGATCAAAGAAGAAAACTTTTTGAACTAATTTAATCCTCAAATTGATTAAGCGAGACAACCATTCTCAATATAATGCACATGATTAGAATCAACCAAGAGTTTTGAAAGACTACATATATCTAACCAGAACTGGAGCACCCTCGCGTATAATATTTCCTCTAGAAGCATCTTGATTCAACTTTAAACGAAAGCATCTTGATTCAACTTTAAACTAGGTATTATCCAACTTCTACTAACATTTCATAGTTTGGAATCCAATAATCCATACTTGCATCTAAGAGATTTTGAGAAAATTTGTAACTTATATGCTAGCCAAAGTTGTAGCATGAACATAATTTGACTAAAGCTTTTTTTTTTCATTTTAATCAAAAAATAAAGTTAAAATTTAGCTATAAAATCTTAGATGTTGATCAATAAGAACTTACAATAACACGCAGGAACAATTTTTTAAAAAACTTTTCCACCTCATAGAACAAATTCTTTCAAAAGACAAATCATTACTTTCATTTAAAAGTTAGGAGAGACTCTTTATCAGTGTTGGGACATGTATAAGGAATTACTTGATATTTGCCCACACCATGATTTTGAAGCATGAAGGTTATTGTCATATTTCTATAAGGAATTAACATCAAACAATAGACAAATTGTTGGAATGATGAATAATAGTAATTTTAGAAACAAAACTTCTGAAGGTGCATTAGAATATCTTGACCAATTAGCTGAAAATGCACAACACTAGGATATTGTTAGTTTTTATGAGTCATCGAGTAAACCTCAACCATCTCTATCTTGTGAAAGCATGTACAAACTTAGGGAAAATCATGAGCTTCAAACCAAATTTGCATCTATAGCTAGAAAGGTCAAAGCATTATAGTAAAATAGAGTGATCATATTAAATTTGTTCAAGAAATTTCATGTCATATTTACAGTTCCACTGACCATTTTACACAGTCTGTTTGACCTGGTCAACTCTAAAAGAAAGTCTATATGAACAAGCAAATGCCACAGACAATTTTAAAAGACCAAATCCTAATTGATATCTATAGACCTATAACTCCAGTTGGAGAAATCACCTAAATTTCATTTGGAGAAATGATAATCATGCATAACCTTTACAACCACCTCCTCCATGTTAGAATTTTTAAAGTTCCCAGAGTTACCCACGTTATGTCCTATCACTATGAAAAACCCTCGAAGATACATTGCATTCATTCAATGAAATAAAAGAGCCCATCAACAAACAAACCATGTAAACCTTGACCAATTTGGTAGATACTATCTCCAAACTTACATTAGCCCTCGCTATTCATTAAAAAAAAAGTAAGTTTCCCTCTCAATTAGAACCAAATGTCAAGAGTCAACAATACCCTCAAATGAGTAGTACAAGAAACCAAAACATGAGTCAAGTCAAATTGGTTATAAGTGATAGATAGTAAAAACTGTACATTTAATGAGGATGAAATTATTAATTTTTCACTTATTGTGTCGATTAAAACGTTCATTATTTCTAAATTATCTTAATACTCCGCAAATATATTTTCATATTAAATTAATTCGCAATATGTTAATTTTTATCTTGTAATATTTTTTCAGGAATAAAGATGAAATTGGCACTAGAAGTGGGAACAAAGAAGAATTACTAGAGCCATTTAGAATGCACGATTTAGGAGATGTAAATAATAAATAAATAAAATTACAAAAATAATAATAAAAAGAACAAAAGAACAAAAAAATGAAATGTGAGCAATTTGGTTGCTCGTGATGGTCAAGTAACCATTTTGGCCACCTGACCATCACACCTTTAAAAAGATTATAATATAAATAATAATAATAAAATAATAAATAAATAATAATGTAAATAAAGCTAAAGGCACTTGTTGCCTATAAAAAGGAAGTAAATGAGCTGAAGCAAAAAGGGAGAGCGAGTAGAGAGGAGCTAAAGCTGGGTTGAGAAAGAAGGTGATAGTTAATAGTGCAGCTGAAGAATTTCTTTTTTTTTTTATTTTATTTTCTTATTTCCATATGTATTAATTTTCCTTATAACATATGTCAAAAGATTATCAAATGAAAATAGTGTTGTGTTTTCTTTTAAAATGAGTGACTAATTTTACTAAGTTGAGGTGAAGGGTGAAGTTCAAAGTTTCAAATTATTAAATTTATTACTTTCTCAAAGTGAGTTTTTAAGTTTATTTTATTCTTTTCTGGTTATTTTCATGTTATGTTAATTCATAGAGTCTCTTGGATCTATATAATATTTTGATATAATGTTGACACATTAATACAATTGTGGCACATTTGGTACTTTATTCTATATTTATCTAGGACTGGCAGAAAAGCTCAGGCCGGCCCAGGCCCGCGGGCTTTAAGCCCGGCCCGCGCTCTAAAACTGTGGATAAGGGCTTCTAAGTAATCAAGCCCGTAATATATGGGCCCAGTCAAGGGCCTGAATAAAAAGGCCAGACTTAAGCCCGGGCTTTATAATAAATATATATATATATATATATATATTTTAAATTATATAATATAATAATAATATATCATAAAATAAAATTGAAATATAAAAAAGTAAAAAACTCATGACAAAATTGAAAATTCCCCATTCCCGTGATAATCAAAATCCATAACTTTGTTCCCGTGACAATATCTCACACTCACCTCTCAGTTCACTTTTCACCCACTGTCACGACATCACTGTTCTCACCGCCGGCAGTCGACCAGCAGCAGCAGCACCAGCCATCGCCCAGCAGCAACAGCACCAGATTCCAGCAGTAGCACCATTCACCACCCAACAGCACTAGCCATCGCCCACCAGCAGATTCCAGCAGTAGCACCAGCCACCACCCAGCAGCACCAACCATCGCCCCAGTAGCAGATTCCAGCAGTAGCACCAGCCACCGCCCAGCAGCACCAGCAGTTTGTTTCCCCAGTTGAGATTACAAAATCTATCTCCAGTTTCTCTCCGATTAATCCCATCTGCAGAGTATGCTTAAAAAGTTAAAATGTTATGTAGTTCTTTATTGAATAAAATCTTGAGAATAGGAGGAAACTAAAAATATTATTCAAATCAATCTTGCTCGTATATATTTGACATATTGAATTTAATTAGCCATTGCTTTCTTTTATTGCGGTCAAAGTTAGTTTGCTAAAATTATTAAAATCAACTAATATTGATTGATTTGGATATATTGCTATCACGAAGAGACATATTGCACTGTCAATCAATATGAAAAACAAGAAAGAACCAAAAAAATTAATGCCAAAGAGTTAATGGTTGTTTGAATAACCACGTTTCTAACTTTCTATCATGCTCCCTTTCTTAATACTAATTTTTTCTAAACCAATTTTGCCTTATTATTTATTTTAACACTTTTTTTTATTAGGTGGAGTTCCTGAAGAAGAAATTTTTACTAGCGAGGAATTGAAGGATGAGGACGAAGATGGCCTGCAAATATTGGATTAGTTATTTTTTTAATATTAGTAGTTGATTGCTTGATTTGTATGTTGTGTATGGTATTTGTAATGTTAGTATTTTTATATTTTGTGTTAGCTAATTATGTATTAGAGAATTACCTTTAAGTTTTTAGGCCTATTGTAGTATTATGTATTGGATAATTATGTTTTGAAAATTTATAATTTTATATAAAATATTTTTTATTGAAAATTCGTAAAAGCTTAGGCCCGGCCCAAGTCCGGCCCAGGCCCGTCAAAGCCCGCCAAAGCCTGGCCCGCACAAAGCCTGCCTAATTTGGATGGGCTTTTAAAGGGCCTGGACTTTTTAGACAAGATATGGGCCTGGTCCTGGGCTTCACAAAGCCCGGCCCAGGCCCTTAAATTGCCAACCCTATATTTATCCACACACATAAAATTAAAAGATATAAAAATTAACTGGTAAAATTGAGGCAAAATATAAAAATGAAAGAGGATTAAAATTATAATTTGAATAACTGAGAGTGGATTCTGTAACCTTAGTATATTTTTAAATTATTTTATAGTGATTTGTTTTCCCATAATTAAATTTCTTTGTTTTAAATTGACCATTAAATTTTAAATTTCTTGTGGTTGAACTCCGGACTCACCAGATTATATTATAACTAAACACTCTTATACTTGGGAGTAATACATTTTTGAATCGTGTTAAATTTTTAACACTGTTACCGGAGAGTTTTCTAAATTTTGTGTCAGTTTATCTTATTTTATTATTTTTTTTTGTCATTACTATCTTTTAGTCATTCTATTTTATTCTCTTTTTAAAAAACTTCAGTTAGCCTCCTTCTCTCCCCAAATTTTAAGATTATCCATAAAATTGGTGAGAAACTTCATTTAAGCCCATAAACTTTTGCAAATTAGTCCTCAAACCAATTTTTTTCTTTAAATTTCTATAATTTACTTTTTGCATTTATTTCAAATGGTCGGTTCAACCGCCTAAATTATTATTTAAATTTTCTTTTATATGGTCAATTTTACCTCTTGAATTGTTATTTAAATTTTCTTTTATATGGTCGGTTATACTGCCTATCATTTTAATTTCAATTTATTTATTTTTGTAGATTAATTTGTTTAATTTTATGCTTTATTATATGACGGGTTTTAAAATACCGTCTAAACTGTTTCTTTTAATTTCTTTTTTTGTGGTTGGTTCTAAAATACCGCCTAATTTTTGTTAATTGTTTCCTTAAATTACTTGCTTTTATGGATGTTTTAACCGCCTATTAATTTTTTTATTTTTATTTCACATTTTTCTTATTTAATTCCATTTTATTTTTATTTATGTAATTTCATTTAGCATTTTATGCATCATTGGTTTAGCACACATCATTAGCATTGCATGTGTCGTTGGTCTCGTACAAATAGTGGCAAATTAATTAGGAGATCACCTTCACCACCCTTAGATATGACTGACATAGGAGCTGAAAATGACCAAGCCTTATAAAATGTTCATGAATAGCCTAGGACTCTTAGAGACTTCATGCATCCTGCTAGAACAGGGTCACTATCATGCATAGTTTTTTCTCCTGATACATCACGTTTTATTTTCGAACTTGGTATCATTCAACCTTTTCCTACTTTTCATGATTTTGAGTCTGAAAATCTATATTTACATTTAAAGGAATTTGAGGAAGTCTGTAACACATATACTGATCAAAATTGTAGCATGAATATAATTAAGCTTAAGTTTTTTCCTTTCTCACTAAAGGATAAAGCTAAAACTTAGCTACAAAATCTTAGGTCAGGATCAATCAGAACATGAGATGAAATTGCAAGCACAATTTTTGAAAAAATTCTTCTCACCCCCCATAGAACAAATTCTTTCAAAAGAAAAATCACCACCTTCACTAAAAAAACCAGGAGAAACCCTCTACCAATGTTGGGATATGTTTAAAGAACTACTTAACATTTGTCCACACCACGATTTGGAAACATAAAGATTATTATCTTATTTCTACGAGGTATTTGTTGAGTGTTGGAAAATGTATATTTATAAAGAAGAAAATCATCATTTTGCATTTCAAGTCTTACTAACACTCTTACTTTTATGTATTTAAACTTCTTGTGATTTAATTACGTGTGTTTTATTTTAATTAAGTATTTTATGTATTTTAGGGGCATCATGATCATTTCACAATGAACGAGAAATTAGATGGCAAAATGGACATCACTTTTGAACTCAGGACAGTCGAAAACCTTCGGAAGAGCATAAAAGGAAAAATGCCACTATTCACATGTACGGTATTGTTTACGTTACTGTTTACGACACTGTTCACATGGACTGATCGATGATGTGGCATTGACTAATGAGGTGCCACGATTCCATTGAAGAAAATTCTTATGTACTGTTGATCGGTGACATGGCAGCATGTTGTGGACCAAAAATTACGCGTACGATACATGCATATACACATGATTATTTTTAACCAAACCGCGTCACTATTCAAACCGGTTGACTGTTCAAACCGCGTGGTAAAACAACATACTGTTGACTGATGATGTGACACAATCTTGAGCGTCCAAACTATTTTTAATTCGATGACCATGATTTACTCAATATATCTATAAAAAAAAGGGGCCTCCCCCCTAATTTGAGATTTCTGAATCTATTTTTGGACTCCATTTTCTGTAATTCCTTCTCCATTTTGTACTTTCTTTGTATTTTAATAGATTTCTATTTTACCCGTAATTCAATTATGAGTAGCTAATTTTCTTTCAAGCTTGGGTTGAAGGTGAAATCTCAACATGTGTCATGGGCTTTATTTGGTAAATTTATTTTCTTTTTCCTTCTAATTTTTGTGGATGTTTTGACTTCTCGTCGACAAATAATAATAATATTGTCTAGATACGGCACTAGTTTCACCGGCTTCCTAGTACAAGGTTATTATTATTTGGCACAATAAGCCCTTAGCACCATATTAATTAAAGTGTGATTCATGAGGTGTGGATTCCCCCTCATGATTTAATTGGCACTAATAAGAAATATTTAGCCCATGATGCATGTTAATGCCGATCCAAATACCCAAGCACTTCAATTATAATAGTTTCCATTTTAATTTAATCTCGCCATTCCAATTTAAATTCTAAGATAGTCTAAATCACTTTCACCACAAATCCAATTACCGAATTCAAAAATTAACTCTACATATAATTAAAATCCACCTCCTTGTGGGATCGATACTCGTCACCATTGATCTATTCTATAATAAATTCGTGCACTTGCGGGTTTAATAAAATTTGCACAATAGTATTAACATCTCAAGGTAGACAAGTCATTGAAATAATGTGTAATGATGAGTTTAGGAATAAAGTCCTGAAGATGCACTCGATTATCTTAACTATTTAGCAGAGAATGCACAATACCAGGATACAATTGATTCTTATGAGTCATCAAGTAAACCCCAGTAATCTCCATATGATGGAGACATGCATAACCGTAGGGAAGACCATGATTTTTAAGCCAAATTTGCATCATTAGCTAGAAAAGTCGAAGCATTAAAGTTGAAAAAAAATGATCATATAAAGTCTATTTAAAATATTTCATGCTATGTTTGTGATTCTACTAACTATTCTGTGCAAGATTGTCCAACCTTACCAGCTCTGAGAGAAAGTTTGCATGAACAATTGAATGTCGTTGACAATTTCAAAAGGCCAAATCCCAATCCATACTCCCAAACTTACAACGCTGGTTGGAGAAACCATCCAAAATTCAGTTGGAGAAATGATAACCATGCACAATCTTCACAACCAGTTCCTCAACGTCAAAATTTCCAAAACCCCTAGAGTTACCCACCATATGTCCCAATTCATTTATTGAAAAACAAGAGTCGATCAATAACCAAACAATGCCTATATAGCTTAACAATTTATTATTTTATACAAGATTTCTATTTTTTTTAGACTCAACCAATAAAAAAAAATTATACAACTACATCTGAAAGTCCATTGAACTAGTGAATATAAAGGAGTATTTAGAATTCTAAAAAATGACAGAAAAGTCATCTTATGTGGAGTATCACCTTATGTGTCAGGAGAGGAGAGAAGAATTAGTGGAAGAGGTAGCATGTAGAAGAGAGGTGAGAAATGGAGGACTTAGTTTCCAAAATTTCCTCTCTTTTCCTTTGTATTCAATTTTCTTGTAATTTAATTTGGAAGTTCAAATATATTTAGTTTTATTTTAATTTTAATTTTGTGTAATTTAATTTCAACAATTATTTTATATAAGAGTCTCTACACTCTTGTACTCTTATATTTTTTTCTTATAATAATAATAATTATTATAATTATAGACACACATATATATATCTATCTATCTTTTTTGTCTCCCACTTTCAACTCCAATTCCTCCGTATTCTTGAAATATATCTATAATATAAAATTAACATAAAATTATATTACTAGCAGTTGGCTATCACTTGTTTATCTCTTGCATTATTAAAGGTAATAAAAAAATTAAATGATAATAAAATAAAGAGAATGAAGAGGCATCTCGTGCCTTTTTTAATAAAAAGTGGGGAAAGAGAGTCAGGGCACAAAAGAAAAAAAATAAAAAAAGAAGTCAGGAGAGGGGAGGAGAATTAAAGGGTAGTGTCGGAGGTAGCATGCAGCGGAGGGATGCGAGACAGAGGGCTTAGTTTCCAAAATTTCTTCTCTTTTATTTGTATTTAAATCTTTTGTAATTTATTATATAATAAATTATTATTTTTGGCACACTAAATTTTATTAATTTATTATATAATAAACTATTTAATCTTAATTCATTATTTGTTTATTAATTTATTAAGTTAGGTTTAATTTATTGGAAAATAATTTATTTATTAAAAATTAATTTATTTTCGAAGTTTGAATTTCCATTCATAAATAAATTTATTTTTGTTTTTATTTCAGTTATTTTAATTTTGATTATCTTTATTTCAATTATACTTGGCTAAATAATAATAGTTAAGTAAGATGAAACTCTCAGTAGAAAAAAATATGATTTAATGAAATTTTATTTTTTAAAAATTTATTCTTAATAAAATTATATTAAAACTCTTGTTAAATTGATCTACACTAAGCCAAAGTTAACTTTAAATCTTCTTTTTTTCATAAAAAACTTATATTATATATTATCTTGATTAAATAATAAATTAAAAACATAAAATTATATTGATTACTCATAAGTATAAGATTGCCTTATTATAATATAATTTTAGAAATTAAAATTAATATCTATTTTTGATTAATTAAATAATCAAGTTATCTTCATCTATTAATTATGAATTATAATTTTTTTCCATTAACGTAATGATGTGAAAATTTATTTATGAATTAAATAAATTATTTTAGTAGTATTTAAAAATTTTATAATCATTACGCTAACTAAATTTATTTATGAGTTAAAATTTAAACTTCTAAAATAAATTACAAAAATAAATGCAAAAGAGAAGAGAAGAAATTTTGGAAACTAAGCCTTCCATTTCTCACACCTCTTCTGCATGCTGCCTCCGACACTTCTCTGATTCTCCTCTCCTCTCTCGACTTTTTCTTTTATATTTTTTTTCTTTCATGCTCTGGCTCCCCACCTTTATAGGCAGGAACAACCTATTTCTTCTCTTTATTTTATTACTATTTAATTTTTCATTATTATTTTTTAATAATGCAAAAGATAGGCAAGTGACAGCCAACCGCAACTTGCTTATCTTGACCAGGTGGCTCCACTTTCCTTTAAAATAATAGTTTTAACCTTGTACATTTTCAAGCGTTGATCATATCCCTCAATCAACTTATTGCTAGTGTCCAGCAATTAAAACAATACTATCAAGTGAAATTCAAATGCAAATTAAAATATTTTATTTATTCATTTAGGATAATTTTATTTATTTCTTTAATCAGATGACAACAATAAAATAAAAATATGAGTATTATCTCAGACCTAAAAAATATTAGTCCCACATCAACCGTTCACATAATTCAGTCAAGTAAACTCATGCAAAATGAATAATTATTAAAGTTACATTTAATCAAACTACTTTCAAGAATGACATGTCAAATTCCAAAATCCTATGAGTAAAATGACACTTTCAAAAGAAAATAAACACCAATAAAAAGAGTCACTCCAAAGAATAGTAAATTGAGAGAAAAATAATATTGCACACTCGCACTAATACGAAAGAATAATGTCACACCAAGAATGACATGCTTTTACTTTAGATTATAGTCCCTAAAATCAATAAGGACTTTTATTAGGACATAATGTAGGCTAAGGAAATAGTTAACAAAGATAGGATAATAGGACAAATAAAATATATATTTGAAAAATAAAGATTGTAAGGTCCTTTTCACATATTTTTTAATCTATTTTTCTTTTTTTTTTGAATATTTTATCTAGTTATGTAACATAAAGTTAGAAATATAATTTTATTTTTTAGCATTGACGCATGTAAGCACCTTCTTTAGCAGATATATGTGCCATTTAAAAAAAAGCACCTAACTAGGTGAATATAACCATGTATCTTCTTTTTTGCGTTCTTATAATCAATGTTGTTGTATATTGTTCCATTCTACTTTATATCTTTTTAGTTAGCCAATTCAATGTGTGAATATTTTTTCATAAATGATTAAACGGATAACCATTTATATAATCTAATAGATCCAATTTTAGTAGCCTTATCAATTTCAATTAAAATTTAATTAAATAAATTTAATGCTTAAAAATAAAGTATGTAAAAAAAGCATACATTAGGATTTTTATGCGGTTCAGTGTTCAAATCCCTAAATCTAAGAACCCATGCTCAAATATCTAGTAATTTACTAAAGGGAAATTATCATTCGTCCACCCTAAGATTACATCGTTATCAAAATTGCTACAAAACTTTCACAGTGTATCAACCGTCCACCCGTAAATGACAAAACATATCTATCAACCACCATTCCGTCAACTGCCGTTTACAACTTAACATGTCATAAGGGTAATATGGTCTTTTAAGATAGAAGCAGCTATGGAAAAATATGACATGTCAGCCATTTACCAGACGACTGAATGTTTTATTGGACGACACGTCGTTTTATTGGACGACACGTCGTTTTATTGGACGACACGTCGTTTTATTGGACGACACGTCGTTTTATTGGACGACACGTCGTTTTACTTCACAACTAAAGTTTACAATCTACAACCGACTTAAAAACACACATCTCAAACCCAAGCATACCCAGTACTACTTTTCCCCCCTTCAAGTTACTGATTCGAAGCAACCAAAAAAAATGAAAAAAATTCATTTTTCCCGTAATTTTTAACATGACCATAGGAATACATCAGACCTACTATTTACAGTTCCAAAAAAAAGATCATATTTTCCCATCATAGATTACCTAAAAATACGATCAAAGTCATCAAAGGAAGTGTTTGCAATAGTGGGGTACTTCGGATCAAGCAACCCAGCGGAGTTAACCAGGACATGAACCAGCGAGTCAAAAGCCTGCTCAGCGGAGTCAAAGAGAGACTTGACTTGGGCCAGATCCAAAACGTCGGCTTTGACAGTAATGGCTCGTGGCGGACATGTGGCAGGGGAAGCCGACAAGTTAATCTCGGCGGCTACGACGTCGGCTTGAGCCGAGTTGGAGGTGTAGTTGATGACAAGTTTGGCTCCGAGTTGGGCAAGGTGAATCGCGATTTCTCGACCGATTCCTCGAGATGAGTCAGTCACTATTACAACTCGATCTTTGATTGGTGGGAGTGAAAGCGATGGGGTATCGGTGCTGGTAGCCATTAGGTTAAGAGCAATATCATCATTTTATTTCAATTTTGTTAAGTTGTAAACAGAAGTTGACGGAATGGAGATTGAGAGATATGTTTTTTCATCTAAGGGTGGACGGCTGATACACTGTGAAAGTTTTATATAATTTTGATAACGATGTAATCTTAGGGTGGACGAATGATAATTTCCCTTTACTAAATTCAAGAGATTACAAACTATTGAAACTTTATACAATGAGACTCCCTCTCAATAATTGCCACTACCTTGTTATAACCTCACTAAGTGAATACTTCACTTACACCACACATCTTTTGCTTCGTCTACTGAGCAATACTTCTAAGTCAATGGTATGTCACCTCTATGTCAAATTCTTATACTATTAACACACAATCCTTTCTGTCATATTTAAAGCCTATGATGGGATGGATTAATCTAAAATAAGTGATAAGATAGACTTAGAATTTATCTAGGATTTATAAAGATAAAATTAATGTTTTATCTTAATCATAATCACATAAGATGTAGTTTAATCAAATAACTCTAGGAAGTTGATTTGGATTAAACTACACTTATTGTACTATGTAAACACTACATGGATGAGTGAAAGCACACACAATAATAATCATAAGAATCAGAGTAACACCAAAAGAGAGTGAAAGAAAAGGGAAATAGGCAATGGGTTCCTGCTTCGTGAATTGATGAGATTTTCCAAATACATGATTGTCCTCCGATCATCAGTGACATAAACTCGTGATGATCCTTCCGTGAAGGTGGCTTGTTTGTGAAGGAGATTTGCTCGTGAAGGTTCCAGTTTCTAACAATCGATTCCTATTCATTGCGATCTGCTCGTGCTAATTCCTAGTTTTTGGAGATTAGAGGGAGCTTATTTTATTCTTACAGATTCGTGATGATTTGTTTCCGCATCAACCAATAAGGTATGGAATTGGTTAAATAAATAAATTGCATGATTTATTTGGAAAATCATCACATTATCCTAGAAAGATCATAAACAACATCTCCCAAATCAAAGAATGATTCTGAGGTTGTAGCATTTGATGTACAATCATTCTATTACTCGAACAACCTTTGCTTCTGTAAACACTGGCTAAAAAAATCACCAAGTAATCAAAACCACAAAGAAAAGTAAAATTTGAACACAAACACAACCTCTTCTCGTAAAAGTTTGATAGATAGAATAACAAAGAGAAGACATAAAGCCACACATAAGTTCCAAAATCTCACTAGGAGGCTTAACAAAGATGAATGTGTGTGGCTTCTATCAAAATATGTAAATGATTCGCCTTTATATAGTGCTAGATGAATATGTGTATGAAAAGTCCAATCTTCTCAAATCTTCATCCTTTAAGCCTTTAGATATATAAGAAATCCTTCATGATAATATATGAATATTATCTCTTCAATATCTCTTTATAATCGTGATAAATCAAATCAACTCCATATTGATCTTCAAGAATGACTCCCACATTAGTATGATGTCCCTAAGATATTGTTTGTTTGAATTTGATTGATAACTTCCATATAGAGATTGATTATCTTTATTTACTTTGATCTTCTAGTCCCTATATGAAGCAATGCCCAGGTCTTGTGTCACTATTATGATTCACCCTAACTTCATCATATCTTCTCGCATTGTGCATTTCCCTCATGCTAAAATATCTCTCTACACAGTCATATGGACTTCATATACATATAATGCATAAAATCCTATTTTACCTATATCTGTTTTTTTTTCCAATCCCATGTTGTTACACTTTGCATAATCTAAATGAAATTGGTATTATATTATTGATGAAGACTTAGGTGGCGTTTGTTTTTTTGTCCGAAATCTGAATAAACCTGAATTAGTCTGAATTCTAAATAGATCTGAATGTTTGAATCTGAATAATTTGTTTGTTTTTCTGTCTGAATCTCGGAAAATAAGTATTAAGTGTTTGTTTTTTTCAACTGAAAAAGTTGAAAATATGTACTTTTACATTTGTATCCTTATTAAATTTGAATGTTAAATGAATAATATATTAAATACCATAATATTTTAACATATATAAGTAAAACTATATTCAAGTGAATACATAATTATTTTAGAATTTTAATATATAAAATACCATAAATTTCAAAATTTATCGTATATAATATAAGAAAGAAAAATAGAGATATTTTTATGTGGGGTAAATGTCTACGGGTGAGTTTTGGGATAACATGAAAAATAAATTATAAAACATGGATATTTTTTACATTAGTAAGTAATTGACTTAATTTAAATTTCTCCATTAAGTAAAAAGACAAAAAAATTGACTTAAGTTAAAATTATCTAAAAAGTCTCATATATATATATATATATATAAAGTTGGGACTTGAGGAGGTGATGTGGCATCACTATTTCTCATCTTTGTATCTTCTCTATTATCTACTAAATAGAGAAATTTTCTTTTAAATTTGACTTTTCATCTTCTCATAATTAATTTGATTGTTATTACACAATAACAATTATGTAAAGATTTTAATGAGGCATATTCTTTGTAATGAACATCCAAGGGAAGTGTTATGAATTTATTAAAATAAATGTAGATGTTCATAACATATATCTCTTAATCTCCCCACTATCTCCCATTAGCAACCTTTAGTTCCCCTATAACTCCCACTATCTCACAAAGAATTATGATCCATAATTTTTTATTAATTTCATGGAGTGATTATGTAACTATAAAATGAGAGCTCATCTTTTTTTTTTTTGTACACACACAATTAGAATGAATAAAATCACTCTATAATATATTCTCTCATTTTATTCTTTATCTTGTGTTGCTTCTTTATTTGTATTGCTAGTTAATAGTTTTTTTTATTTTTTTATAAGGTTACCTTATCTTAAAAAAAAATCAATTCATATTTTTTTATTAATTTCATCAAGTGTAAAGTAAGAAAAAAAGATAATGTTAAATTCTTTTTTCAAAGCCGCGTGAAGGGCAGTTTTATTTTCTAGTTAAGTTATAAAAACAAACACATCTAATTAACTTAATTAATTAAATTAAGTCACTTTAAGTTATTAAGTTAAAAAACAAACGCCGCCTCAATGATGTGTCCAATGAGGAGGCCAACATACAAATATATAAATTAATATCCACGCAATGCTATTCCTAATATAATCCATCCAATTTCCGAATAAAGTTTAGCCACTGCCATGTCCTTCCTACTGACTGCGCCGAAAAACACATTGTATATATAAGTTTAATTTCCCAGATTTGGCTAGTAGGTTTTCATATCTTAAGCAGAATTTGGTCTCCAACCTATTGTAAATATGCAATAAGAATGATATAATAAGCGAAATAGGAAAAAAATTAATATATGAAATAAAAGACTATTGGCCAATAAAACTTTTAAAAAAAAGGAAAAAGGAAAAAGAAAAAAGAAAAAACAGAGGGAATAAAGAATACAAATTCAGTTTCATTAATATTGGCATTGAATTATTCTTTATGGTTGTCCCACTCCGGTAGAGTTAATTGGCCAGAATCCATGTACGACCAAGTCTGGTGGAACTCGAATGGCCACGTTTCGACTAAGCAGAAGTAGTGAAAATCTAAAAAGTGTAAAGCTGCATGAGAGGAAATAATGCATGAAAGAGAGAAGAATGTAAGTTCCTGCACTCTTCAAATCCAATGGGTTATAAAATCTGCACTTAGTCGACCCTATCATGTGTAGATTTTAAAATAAAAAATAATAGGTTATTAAAATATTGAATTCAAATCAAATGGCTCAAAATTAAAGTACATTATCCCTTATTACATCTTAAATCTGCATATATGTATAGTAATGATCTAATGGATGATAGTGTCATGTGGTACTGTCATGGAAATCTACCACTTTAATACTATTTATAAAGAGTCACATAATTCTATCATTTAATTAGTACTTACCACATGGTAGGCACTAATGCTCACTAGATCATTTTTCCATATAAAATATAAGACAAGATAAAAGAAAAAAATGCATATTTTAATAAACTACAAAGCAAATTGCATTAGATTTTATATTTTTTTAGTCTTTTACTAATTTTTTTTTTTTACTTTATATTCCTTATATATACTTATGTTTATAATTAGAGAAAGCGTGAGGATCTAGCGAAAGTCTATGTCCACTGAAGTTGGTTTGGCCAACGCCATTATATCATAGCCATACCATTAAACTGAAGTTAGTTTGGCTATTTTTGTTTTGGAATAAAAAGAAGAGTGGAAGGCCATACTGTGCGCCTAATACTTCATTGTTGCTTTATTTCATGCGAAGAGATTTTCAATGCTATTCTGTCATCTTGTATTTTACCAATTTCCCATCATTCCTAAAAATTGATATTAAGCTGGGCTGAATTTAAACATGCAGAGGGATGGTAACGGGCTGGGTTGGGCTCGGGCTTCGCAAAGCCTGAACCCAACCTTGTAACCAGAAGAAAAGGTCTGAGTCATAAACAGGCTCAGTCCTTTGAACTTCAGGCCCGACCCAATTCGTGTCATGTCATTCCACTAGTTTAGTGATGAATGAAATGCTAAAACATATTTGCTTCTTTAGATCGAAATTAACATCGTTCTTTAATTTATTGTTATTTCAAATTCAAATTATGGAGGATGAGATGTATGTTCCTATCAAAGCAATTTAATTCTCTCCAAGTGCAAGAGATTAAATTGAAGTGTCATCTGATGAAATTTCAACAAATGCAAGAATGCAGATTCACTAAAAGACAATAGAAAAACAGTAAGAAAGCCTATTCGTAACCAAAAAAATACAAAAAAAAAACTGATCTCTAAGGTATAAGAACACGAGAAGCATCATTTGATCTGATGAAATTGTTGGGTTCTAATTTGGCATTTTAATAAGAAATTCAAACTGACTAATTGAATTCAATAAAATGTAAAATTTTAGTAGTGTATCGTTGTGGTGGGTGGCCAGTGCAACAGAAAGTGGCGTTGGTGATGGAAGCCTCTCTCGTGCGGAATATCTATCATTTGACCCCTTTTATGACAAAATCTTATTATGTCATTTTAGCCTCTGTGATAATTTTGTGGCAGTGCTATCACATGTTCCTGCGACAATTTATATCCACCACGCATATGTCGTTTGGTCCACACTTATGTCGCGAGACCAAGCGACGTCGTTTTACAAGACTTTCAGTAATTAATTGAAAATTTTAACGACTAATTCAAATTTGGTGTATTTCTTCAAAATCCATCATAAATTAATGATTCACATTCTCTGTCATGAGATTTAATTTAAAAAAATAAAGTTATTATTTTTTAATTTTGAAATTACAATAATACTAATTATTATTTTTAAATTCCAAAACTTTGAAATAGAAATAACAAAAACCACATTTTAAAACTTGAATTAACTGAAATAAAAATTACATTCAATTTCATACAAACTATCAAATAGCAAATAGCATCATACACTTAGAATTTCAATCACTTGAAACTTCAAACAAATTAAATCATCAAAATGCATGGTGAATCAAATCTGCACCAATATCTCATAAATCCTTTACAATATCCAATCACTAGAAAAAAAAATTAATCCATAAAAAGAATCACTCGCAGTAAATTTCCAAAAGCCACCAACATGATCTGAAACACAGATTACATTAAGATTGAGTACCAAAAAATACATATTATAATAAACATTGTACGTGTCCAAAGGTTGCAGCCAGCACATGTCAGAGAACAGAGATAAGAATTTTGAGCCAATATCCGTAACTGAAGCAAACTGCATTATACTTCTTACCATAACTATTCATTAAGAAAATTTCTGTTATTCAAAATTGTTCTTCACTGAAGCCAAATAGAACATAAGATAATATCAAATGTCCACCGTGATCATGGAGGCAGAGTGCTGTACATGTTGCAATCGATGCCTTACGAAGTTGGTGATTTCCAATCATGCACAACTTATACATCAAATAACTCAATGGACTGCATAGGAAAAATAATAATAGAAGTTTATTTAGATGTACATAATTAAAGATACGAAGATATATATAAGGTTTCAAAAAGAAGATTTTTGGGAGCATACCAGCTCAAAGTATCTCTTAGTTTGTACCATTATATCAAAAGATTGGTAAGGTCTATCATTGAACATACTCAGTCCATTCAAAGTAGCTCTAATTCTAGCATCATATGCTGATATCATCTGAGAATGCATCAATGATGCTTTATTGCAAAGGATAAGCTAAATATTGTCAAAAAAGGTAAAGAGGTGGACACAAAAGAAAGAAGAAAAAAAGACAAGAGAAAGAAAAAAATTAGAAGAAACTTAAGAAAAAAAGCGGGCCGCGTGAAAATAATAATAATAATAATAAATAATAAAATAATAGTACATAGTAGCTAAATTTTGGCTATGAGTGGCTCCCCTCATTTGCCAGGATTGAATTTTCAGTTCTTCTTCTTTATTTAGAGAGTGATTTTAAAAGTTTAGTGATTTGAAGATTTTGGTATATTAGAGTTTTAGGTAGTGAGCTAAAATACTACAATACTTGTAACTCATTTTCACTAGTAAAATATTTTTCTTCTGTCTTAGCTCGTAAACTTAAGCTAAAAGCTTAACCATGTAATTTCTGGTATCCTTATGTGATTCTATTGTCTCATTATTTCTTAGTTTCATTTTAATTGCGTATCTGCTTCACCCAATCAATTCCCAACAATGGTATCAAAGCTATTAGTTGTATTTTTGGAGTCGGAATACTATTCACGTAAAGGGTACTGTTCGCGTATATGGTATTGTTAAGATATATGAGACTATTCATGTATACGGCACTGTTCATATATATGGTACTGCTCACGAGAAAAACTAGGAGAGATCTAAAAATTTTACTGTGCAAAGCAAGGAATAGTGGTGTGAGTAGAGCAACTGTGTGGTTTTGCACATGTCTAGGAAAGTTCTATCACAAAGGCAATAAGAGCCTAAAGAGTCTGGGTTTTAAGAGGGACCGTTGTGGCCCCACCAGTCTTTCTTGAGAACTTTTTTGGTGTGCATTCTCACACATACTCACAACTATTTAAAGTGATACACTAGCTTGTGTGCGGTATTTATCAACAAAATAGCGGCAAAGTATGAAATTGAGAAGTTCAACGGGAAAAATTTCTCATTATGGAAAATGAAGATGCGGGCAATTCTGAGGAAAAATAATTACTTGGCAACAATGGGAGAAAGACCCATAGAGATAACTGATGATGACAAGTGGAATGAGATGGATGACGATACCATTGTCGATCTATACTTGACACTTGCAGACTGGGTATTATCTAGTGTGGCAGAGAAAAATACAGCAAAGAAAATATGGGATACTCTCACAAAATTGTACAAGGGTAAGTCGCTGCACAATAAGATTTTCTTAAAAATGAGACTCTACACTCTTCGAATAGCGGAATCTACATTCGTGAACGACTACATCAATACCTTGAAGACTCTATTTTCACAACTTACAACGTTGGTCATAAAATAGGGGAAATGAATATGCAGAGCTTCTACTTCAAAGTCTACCAGATTCGTATGATCAACTTATCATCAACCTGGCGAACAACAATCCAGCGGACAATCTAGTTTTCGATGATGTGGCAGCCTCCGTAATAAATGAGGAGAGCAGGTGGAAAAGTAAGGAAAACAAGCAAGTAGAGGAAATAAAATAGAGGAAATGAATGTGCAAAGTTTTTACTTCAAAGTCTACTATATTCGTATAATCAACTCATCATTAACCTAGCGAACAACAATCCAGTGGACAATCTAGTTTTCGATAATGTGGCAGCCTCCGTAATAAATGAGGAGAGCAGGCGGAAAAGTAAGGAAAACAAGCAAGTAAGTTCGCAATAAGCAGAAGCGCTATCAGTGACAAGAGGGATCAAAGGAACGTGACTTTGGTGGGAGTCATAATCATGGTAGATCAAAATTCAGAAGTAAGAAAAATGTTAAATACTGCAACTGTGGTAAGAACTGACACGTTAAAAAGAGTATTGGAACAATTAGAAGAATAGAGAGGGCAAATAACATGAGTCATTAAATGATCAGGGGTGTGTAGCAAATACCTCGAATGATGGTGAAATTCTCTACAGCGAGGCCACAACTGTTTCAAAAGGCAGAAAACGGTTTTCTGACGTTTGGCTCATAAACTCAGGTGCTACCTGGCACATGACCTCTCGGAGAGAATGATTCGATATATCAACCTATTTTTGGAGGATCTGTATATATGGGAGATGATTATGTCTTAGAGATCGCTGGTATTGGTACTATCAAAATAAAAATGTTTGATGGTACAATTCACATAATTGGGGAGGTATGACATGCCAACGACTTGAAGATAAATCTATTATCTTTAGGACAAATAGATAGTCATGGGTGCAAAAAGTCATATGTATTTTCAGTATTCAAACAATATAAAGTACGGGTAGAACTTGAATATGCAAAAAGGATAAATAGTATATAGACAACGAGTTTCTTATTTTATGTAAGCAAGAAGGTGTTCAGAGATAGTTCGCGATATCATATACTTCTCAACAAAATGTAGTAGTAAAGTGGATGAACAGAAATCTCACAGAAAGAATAAGAGTTATGTTGAGGATTACGGGTCTATTTAATTCATTTTGGGCAGAAGTAGACAAAACTGCCTGTTATGTAATAAATCGGTCACCATCTATGGCAATTGGGCTGAAGACTCCGACAGGGATATGGACTGAAAAACCAGCTTATTACTCTCACCCACATATATTTAGATGTATTGTGCACGTTATGTACAATGCCAAAAAAGAGTAAAACTGAATCCAAAATCTAGAAGATTTATCTTCTTGGGATATGGTGATGGAGTAAATGGGTATCGTCTATGGGACCCCATTGCCCACAGGATCGTCATCAGCAGATATACTAGCTTTATAGAACATCAATTGTAAAGGAAAGATGTGGATGATAGCACTATAAAAGAAAAGTTAGATATTGTGCCAGTATATGTAGAAAATAATTCAGAAGATTTAAATTCTTCTGAAGTATCACCAGAGCACGAGGAACAAAAACCAGTCGTGTTCGAGGCTCTAGAAGTTCATCAGTCAACTCTTAAGAGACGACTACCAGTGTAGCACTCGGATTATGTCATAAAAATTAATGTTGCATACTGTCTTCTAATAAATGATAAAGAGCCATTAACTTTCCATGACACTTTAAACAACTCAAATGTTGCTTTGTGGATAACAACAATACAGGAATAAATTGAGGCACTACACAAGAACAAGACATGGGAACCTGTATCACTACCACATGAAAGAAAAACCATTCGTAACAAATGAGTTTACAAGATCAAACATGATGACAATGACCAAGTGGAGCGATATCATGCAAGATTGGTGGTGAAAGGATATGCTCAAAAAGAAGGTATTGACTTTAACGAAATATTTTTCCTGGTGGTTCAACTCACGATAGTTAGAATATTCTCGGCGATGTGTGCTACATTTGACCTACATCTTAAGCAGTTAGATGTGAAAATTGTGTTTCTTCATGGAGAACTTGAAGAAGAAATTTTTATACTCCAACCTAAAGTTTTTGCTAAAAAAAAGGAGAACTTGGTTTGCGGGTTGAACAAATCTCTATACGGTCTCAAACAGCTATAAAAGGAGTGGCTCCCCTCATTTCTCAGCATCTAATTTTTCAGTTCTTCTTTTTATTTAGAGAGTGATTTTAAGAGTTTAATGATTTAAAAGTTTGGGTGTATTAAAAGTCTTAGGTGGTAAGCTAAAACACTACAATACTTGTAACTCCTTTTCATTAGTAAAATATTTTCTTTCTGTTTTCGCTCATGGACGAAAATTAAAAGCCGAACCACGTAATTTCTAGTGTCCTTGTGTCATTTTATTGTCTCATTATTTCTCAATTTCATTTTAGTTGCGTGTCTCCTTCATCCATTAATTTCCTAACAAATATGTGGAAAAAATGGTCCTCTAAAAGCAACTGAAAAATTCTAACCAACAAAATTTAGATTCTACTACAAATGAGAACATAGAAAATATTTCAATATGCCATGAATTTATGACAGCAAAAACATATTGTCAAATAATTCGGCAGAATCATCAATGAGAAAAATTTAGTTATTCTTTCACCATTTTTAAGTATTTCCATCTCATTACCCAGTGTGTTCATACTTATTCATTCATTTGGCAATTTAATGATTCCTGACTTAGCCATAGCAATAGTTTGTAAAGAACCACCTAGTGTTGCCATATGTTCCTCACCTATAATCGTTATAACTGAGTTTAGAACTTAGAAATGATATTTGTTGCATCCTAGGCAACACCTAATTCGGCCTGTTACATCAAAAGCAAACAAATTTATCATTAGCATGCTCTTTTTCTTTAATTGGGTAAGAAAAGGACATTTGGATACAAATTTTATCAAAGGATAAAGAAGAACGAGAGTGAGCCCTTGTGCGTATGAAACAACACCCAGAAAAAATGCTGAAACAAAAAAATAAGGTGAAAATTATATATATCAACATGTTTCCAAGCAAATAGAGCAAATGGCATAGCAGTGAGAACTTAAAGTTTTTCCATTAATTAATTAATGAAAAGAAAGGACTGTAAAAGGTAATAGCATATGCATAAAATTGCAATGCTTTAGGAAATAATTATATAGCAAGACTGTAAATTTGAAACCTTTCTATTGAAAAGACATGTAAATTTTGCACAGTATGCACAATCTCTGCTTGAAATTACTATGAATGGTAAGGTTATAACTACCATTCTAACCACAAAACTATAATAATTAGTATCTAATGCTTCCAAAAAAAGGAAAAAATAACTAAAAATGCTACTACATACTTTGAGTCATTCCATTTCTCTATATTTTCTATTGAAAATCTTAACTATAATACTTGTAGCATTACCACTTACTTAATAAAGAACAATAAATAATGTGTGCTGAAGTTGATGTGTTAAAGTGCAACTGAGGTATCAAGTAGAATAACATGCATGTATATACTATTGTAACTACTTGCCATGTGGCAATTGGTTATAGGCTATACTAGATATAATTTTTTATTGGTTAGAAAAGAGCTAGTAGAAGTCTGCTACTAGAAATTTAGCTAAAAAGCTCAGCTCTGTATTCATTGAATATTCGAAATATAATCCAAAAGTTTCAATTCATTTTCTCTTTGATTTTCTTTACTTCCAAACACTCAATTACAAATTTTCTCCATCATCAACACGAAATACCATG
Source organism: Citrus glauca (assembly GCA_029633175.1). Classification (NCBI taxonomy): domain Eukaryota; kingdom Viridiplantae; phylum Streptophyta; class Magnoliopsida; order Sapindales; family Rutaceae; genus Citrus; species Citrus glauca. Next base: position 20,599,886 of record JAQOOD010000003.1, on the reverse strand, counting down.
AGTTCCACATCTTGGGAGGGTTAAAAAGCCTATCATTATAACCTATAATAGCACAATGTTCTATTAGTACGACATCATTTAAATTTTGATATCGTAAACAATTTTGAAACATTTCATTTAGGATCACAAACCAAGTATAGTCGGCAACTCAGAAAAAAAGAGATGAGAATGATCAACATTGTAGTTTGATGAGGTCTCAGTCAAAACAATGTAACAATATGAAATTAATAGGTTCTGCTTATGGTGAGAACAACCAAGATGTTTTGATTAATTTTTTTTTGCTGCATGCTTTATTTATCATTTGCTGACTTATTTATAATAGCAAATAACTAGTCTTGATTTACTAGCCAACAATCACAGCCAAATCAAGATATTTGACAGCAAAGAAATATGATAAGGCTATAATAGGAAATAGCAGTTGAATCAAACTAAACAACCTTTGATTTCGCTTCCCCATACCACGGCTCAACAGTTGACATAGTCAACCTAATCTTATTCTTCCCAAACTCTTGCACGTGCATGTAAAGATGCATGTGTGATGGATGAACAACATGGAGCGCTACGTGATCACGTTACTTCGCATTAGGCTTTGGCTTCCTCAGAGATCGTCTAAGGCTCTTATCAATACCCCACGAAAAGGATCTTTGTCCTCAATGATCAAGGAAGGAAATTGTTGTTGTAGTATAAAGGTGTCTTCCTAAGTAGCGTCTTCCACCAGCAATCGTTTCCATTGAACCAAGCTTTGCTCAATTAATTTTCCCCCTCATTTCAACCATCGTGTATCAACAATAGATTCAGATTCTAAGACCAACACTCCGTCATCATCAACTGGGTGAATCCTTGCCCCCTCTTGTAATTGAATTTTGTATGCTACTACACCAATTCTTTGAATAATTTTATAACGACCAAAATACCTGCTAGCTAACTTTTGGTGTGCACGTTTGAAAACTGATGACTGTGGTGAGGTTGCAATTTAAGAAAGACCATGTCACCTTTTTTGAACACTACTTCCTTACGGTGTCTATCAGCTACATGTTTCATTATATTCACTGCTGCTACCAAATTCTTTTTGAGTTGCCCCAACAATTTATCTCATGTCATCAATGCTTGATCAACCTCATGGACTGGTGACTGCCTAATTTGGTACATTGGTACTTTAAGTGGAGCTCGGCCGTAGAGGGCTTCAAAATGTGTCATGCCGATGGAGACATGATACGTGGTGTTATACCAAAAGTCAGCCCACGATAGAAAAGCACACCATTGTTGCGGCCATTGGTGCATGAAGCACAACAAATATTGTTAAAGATAACGGTTAATTACCTCAGTTTATTCGTCGGTTTGCGGATGATAGGCGGAGCTCAACTTCAGTTTGGTGCTGGATAGATTGAAAAACTCTTGCCAAAATTTGCTCACAAATATAGGATCTCGGTCACTGATAATTGATCGTGGCATGCCATGTAACTTCACGACACCTTCCACAAACTTTTCTACTACTGTTTTCGCCGAGAAGGGGTAAGAGAGGGCCATGAAATAGTCTGATTTGCTCAATCGATCGACAACCACCAGAATTGTATTTTTCCCTTGAGAGCTTGGTAATCTCTCAATAAAATCCAAATTTATATCTTGCCATACCAGCCATAGAATCGGTAGCGGTTAGAGCAGTTTTGCCGATTTGAGTGTAGTAACTTTTATTCTCTGGCACGTTTCACACTTGCCCATATATTCTAATACTGATTGGAACATGTGAGGCTAATAGAACTGCTAAGAGAAACATTTATATGTGTGTAGAACTCCAGAGTGCCCTCCTATCTTCGTGTCATGGGCTTCAAACAACAACGTTGCCCGTATTTTCTCAAGAACCACCACCCTTTCTTTAAACATCAACAACCCATTCCTTAACAAATAAGGACTAGTAGTATACGTTTGAGCTACCGCCTTAATTTTTTTAATGCATTCATCTTCTTCTGCCGCCTTTTTTATTTCCTCCCAAATTGCAACCTACGGTATAAACAAATAATTGAGAGTTAGATTATCTGGCCTTCGTGACAAAGCATCCGTGGCATTGTTTTGACGTCCCAGTTTGTACATGATCTCATAATCGTGCCCCATCAGCTTGGCCATCCACTTTTGTTGCTCCGGTGTAGCTATTTTATGCTCCAACAAATATTTCAAGCTACGCTGATCAGTTTGTATGACAAATTTCTGTCCCAACAGGTATGGTCTCCAAATCTAGATTGATTCTATGATTGCTAGCATTTCCTTGGCATAAATTGACCACAGCTTCTTGGTGACTCCTAATGCTGGGCTCATATAGGCAATTGGCTTGCCATTTCACTGCAGTACAGCCTCGATTCCTTCTCCATATGCATCGGTCATGGCTTGTTTGAGATTTTCAAAGGTTCCTCGGCTTCTTTATTCTACTAAAATTGACCTTTTATCAACAAGTTTGTAAGTGGTTTGGCTATTACTCTATAACCTTGGACGAATTTGCGGAAGTAACCAGTCAATCCAAGGAATCCTCGCAATTCGGTGATGGATTGTGGCTGGGGCCATGTTGTCATTGCTGAGATTTTCTTCTTGTCCACCTTGAAGCCATGACAAGTGATGGTGTGCCCGAGATACTCCAGCTCTTGCTGCTCGAAATTACATTTGTTAATTTTGACATAAAATTGATGCAGTTTAAGGATTTCCAATGCCTGTTTCACATGATTAAGATGGCACTCCCAAGATAAGCTATAAATCAATATATCATCGAAAAATAAAAGCATAAACTTCCTGAGGTGTGGCCGGAATATTGAGTTCATAATTATTTGAAACGTTGATGGAGCATTGCACAAGCCGAACGACATCACTATATACTCGTAATGAGCATTGTATATGCGAAAGGCTGTCTTGTGTATGTCTGAGGGGTTCATTTGCACTTGATGGTAACTAGCTATCAGGTCGAACTTGGTGAAGTCGGCAACACCATGTAACTCATCTAACATGTCATCGACAGTTGGAATCGAAAACTGATCCTTTACGGTGACCTCGTTTAGGGCACGATAATCTGTACAGAATCTCCAGCTGCCGTATTTTTTCTTGACTGGGAGTACTGGTGATGAGAACGAACTAATGCTTGGACAAATCAAACAAGAGTTTAGCAACTCTTGGACTTGCTTTTCAATTTCGGCCTTTTGAAAATACGCGTAGCGGTAAGTCCTAACATTAACGGCTCTACTCATTCTTTGAGTACAATTTTGTGGTCAATGTCTCACTAAAGTGGCGGTTGCGTTGGCTCCTTGAATAACCCCATATAGCCCTTTAAAAGCTCTTGTATATCTGGTCGTGCCGTGAGCCAAGCCTCCTCCATATTCAGTTGTAAACAGATAACAAAGACCTTGTGGCCTTGTTTGATCTCCTTGGTGATTTCTGCCAATGAAGCCGATTGCACCGGTTGTGAACCAAGCCCTTACAAGCGGCGTTCTTTGTTTCCCCAACCGAATTCCATCGTAAGTGATTTCCAATTGCACTCAACCGACCCAAGCATCTCCAACCATTGGACTCCCAAGACTATACCAAGCCTGTGATTGGCAATGAATATAGAGTGAGTGAAAATGGAATTTCTTGGATTAAAATTTATACATTTTTAAATTTTTCATGGCAATATCAGCTTGTCTCCATTAGCCACTGGAATCGAGAAGGCTGTTGTTGGTTTAGCTGCTAAACGAAGCACATTAGCTAATTTTGTGCTGATAAAGTTGTGTGTTGATCCACTGTCGATCAGAACAACAATCTCCTGTGATCCAATTTTGGCCCTAACACATATTGTTTGCGGTGCTGCCCATCATGTCAACGCATAATAAGTAATTTGAAGGTCTACGTTTGCCTCAGGTACTGTTCTCTGCTCCTCTATTGAACTTTCATCATATAAAGCTTCTTCCGTATTGCTTTCACTGTCAAAAATCAAAAGCTGCGCCTTGCTACACTTATGCCCGGCTGTAAATCTCTCATTATAGTTAAAATATAGCCCTTGTGCGCGCCGTTTGGTAGTGTCGTGAGAGTGCACTAAATTTAAAACCTTACTACTAATATAAATAATTAGTACAAAGTAAGTAAGGATCGATCTCATAGAGATTATGCCAACTGTATTTATTATCAACTCTAAATCAAGACTTAAAATAAAATAATCATAGGAATAACAATATAAATTAATCTAACTAAAGAAAATGCCAACTAAAAATAGAAAAAAATGGGGGGCTTTTGAATTTTTAACTAAATAGCAAGAAATAAAGAAATTAAAACTACTAACAAGAAATAAAACTCTAATTAAAGGATAAAGAAATAATAATGAGAAAAACTTTAGTTAAAGGATCATTTGCCACCACAAGATATGCTCATAATATATCAATTCTATCATCAATTTATATTGAAATTATCAACCGTAGACAACAATAGGCTCTGTTAGTCTCAATCTTTTTTTAGTGTGTCATTAGGCAAAACAAGCTCTTCACTTAATCTCTAACCATTAAATAATTTAAAACAAACTCTTTAAATTTAAGATAATGGAAGCATCAAACATAGAAAGATATTAGGTTGATCTAGGTAATAAACACACAAGTTCGGATTATTTAACCTAGGTTATGTTCTCCAATCGAAATCACTGATTCCAACTTGCTACTAATGATTAAAATATCAAGATAATTGCGGATAAAAAATTTTAATCTAACAATAGAATTTATTCAAGTCCTATCTAATTGGCCACTCAAACAAGACTAGAATAAAATCATAAACATTAATTATAGAAGAACATAAACAATCTCAATTAAATAAATTGAATGATAGAAATTGAACATTAATCATATGACATTTTTGGGGTTTTGAATTCACCGGAACCAAATAGAAAATCTAGCCTAACATAATTAAACTGAGAATAAGAGAATCGATAAAACCAATCATGAAGATTAATTCAAGCGGCTGCCTTTTTCTTCAATTCCTTTCGGCTGCTGATTTTTTTTCTTCTCCTTTGCGGCTACAAATTGTTCAGTTTCTCTTGCTGCCGATTCTCCCCTTGTGTCACTTCTACTTGATCCCTTTTATAATGCTTCAATTGTGGCTTTTAAATCCTTGCATGAAAAGAATTAAATCCAAGGCCAAAACCACCTAAAACATAACATGCTTGCCATTTAAAGCCATGCAAAATATTTGCTTCTTTTAATTGCCATGCCGCCCACTTTGCCAATTTCCTTTTTCTTCGATTTGCTTTCCATAATTTAATCCAATGCACGCAATCTTTTTAAATTGGTCAAGTAAGTCCATGCACATTAAACAAGTTTCCATTTTATGCATGCTTGTTCCCAATCTTTATTAATCTCCATGAAATCCTATATGCTTCCAAATGGGCATCAGTTAATTAATTGACTTCCAAAAAATCTTCAGTTATTTCCTTTCCTAATTCTTTCAAGCAGATTTCTTCTTAAATGCTCCGATTTAATTTCTCTTTAATCCCAAAATATGTCTAAAATAACAAAATAAAAAAAACTAAGATAAAAATTAACACAATAAAAATATAATTTACTAAATTAAAAATTAACTAAAATAACTAGAATATTTAAGACCAAAACAAGAAAAAGTTGGAGAAATTAATAGCAAAATATATGAAAAATATTCACTTATTAAATTCCCCCATACTTACCCTTTTGCTCGTCCTCGAGCAAACCTAGAACCAAAATAAAGAAATATAAAATAAAATCTAAACTAGTCCACTTTCGTAGGAAATCACGATTGCATTTAGCGTATATACCAAGCCTTTAAACCCTTAGGCAACCCCAGTGGACGAGTTATAGTCTCGCGAGGGCTTCAGCAATGATACCCACAAACATCATTTCATTTTTATTTTTTTCAGAAAAAAAAAGACTTTAAAATAAAACTAACTTCAAAGATTGCGTAAGTCATATAGCTCAAAGAAAATTTCAAATATTATTGAAGTTCTAACTTTAATTGAATAGTCAATCATATCTCTCTTTTGATTCTTATAGTATGTGTGTGAATCAATTCATCAAAACTCATTCCCAAAATCTTCAATATCAATAGCTTTTACCTGAACAAAGAAAAGAATATATCAAACCAATCTTATCACCTTGATCTCCAATTTTTTATTCACAGGCATTTGTGTGCATTTTCCTTTGATTTTTCTCTTTTCCTCTTTTTTTTTAATAGTCAGAAGCTTTCACTTTACCCCTTAAAGTAGTCTTCTTCTCATGGTAGATTATCCTCTACTTACTGGTGGTACATAGGCTTAAATTACTCAAGCATAGCTTCACTCTTTAAGGTTATAGGTAGCTATTTCTGACTATGGTGTCTATGTGTACAACATTGTATTGTGGAGATAAGAATCAAGACAAACAGTCATTTACTCAATCTAAAATTCTCAACTCAGGCTGCATCAGTTTCAAATTCTAAGACAAAATTATTGAAGAATTGATATTAGTACTCATGGTTTAAAAAATCTCAACTAAGAGGAAATCAACACAAGAATCAAGTATAAACTAAGGTAATATTCAACCATTTTTAAGAATCATATTCATTGTCAATCAAATTCTTATCATTGGCTAATATTCAAAACAATGTTGTTGTTGTTGTTTTTATTTTGGATAAAGAAAAAGACAAAGCAACAAAAACTAAGTTCGAAATCCACCCCACAACACTTAATTCTTACATTGTCCTCAATGTAAGCCTAAGCTAACAAAAAAAAAAGAATTAAACACGGGGAAATGAGATGAGACACACAGACAGAAACAAACAAAATTCAACACAAAGTGGATAAAGTAAATGATAATGAAAGGAAGAAATATCAAATTTGTTATGGCGTGCTCTCAAAATCTTTTGTCCAGCCATTAGGTTGCCTCCCTATAAGCGTTTGGTTTATTGTCCTTAGCCTGACATGGTTCTCAAATTTTACTCATCAACGTATGCAGGTTTATAAAGTGGAGCCTCATCTACATTGAGTGTCTGAAAGTTTTCATAGTAAGGCTTCAATCTATGACCATTAACCTTGAACTATTTACCTATCTTTAAGCTCTTGATCTCAACCGCACCATGAGTAAAAACATTAATAACAACAAAAGACCCAAACCATTGAGAATGTAACTTACATGGAAACAACTTAAGGCGAGAATGGAATAGCAAAACGTTCTGTCTAACTTCAAAATTCTTTCTCAAGATCTGCTTATCATGAAAAGCCTTAGTCTTCTCCTTATAAATTCATGAATTCTCATAGACATCATTTCGAATTAACTCTAATTCTTGCAATTGAAGCTTTCTGTGTTGACCGGTGACGTCCAATTCCATGTTACATTGTTTCACAGCCCACCATGCTTTATGTTCAAGTTCTACTGGAAGATGACAAGGCTTACCATATACCAACCTGTAAGGTGACATACCAATATGCGTTTTATATGCAGTCCTATATGCCCAAAGTACATCATCAAGCCGTAAGGTACAGTCCTTTTTATTTGGATTAACTGTCTTTCAAGGATTGATTTCACTTCCCTATTAGACACCTGAGCTTGCCCAATAGTTTGGGGATAGTAGGATGTAGACACCTTATAAGTGATGTTGTATTTTTGAAAGAGGGCTTCTACTGACTTGTTATGAAAGTGAGTGCTTTTATCATTGATAATTTCCTTCGGCGTTCCAAACCTTGCAAAGATGTTACATTTTATAAAATCTACCACAACTTTAAAATCGTCAGTTCGGGTGGCTTTTACTTCCACCCATTTTGAAATATAATCAATCGCAAGAACAATATAGAGATTACTGAACGATAAAAGAAATGGTTCCATGAAATCGATACCCCAAACATAAAAAATCTCAACTATAAGAATGAGAGATTGTGGCATTTGATTTCTAAGTCCCAAATTACTTGTTCTCTAACAAGGATCACAAGATTTGTAAAACAAATATGCATCCTTAAATAGTGATGGCCAGTAAAAACCGCTTGCAAGTACCATAAGGGCTGTTCTCTTTGGTCCAAAATGTCCTCCGCAAGGCAGAGTATAACAAAAGGGGAGAATATAAGTAAATCAGTTTCGGGTGCACACCTTCTAATAACTTGATCAGAACAATGCTATCACAAGTATGGCTCATCCCACACATAGTATTTAGCATCACTCTTGATCTTGGTCTTTTGTGTACGGGTTAGTTTTTTTGATACTGTCTTGGTAACCAAGTAATTTACCATATCTGTATGCCAATGAGTAATTGTAATTACTTGTAATAACTGCTTATCTACAAAGTTCTCATGCAATGAAATTGCATCTTCGTTATAGGTAAGTCGACTCAAATGATCTGCACCAAATTCTCAGAACCTCTCTTATCTAGAATCTCTAAGTCAAATTCTTACAATAGAAGTATCCATCGAATAAGGCGCGGTTTGGCATCCTTTTTGGCGAGCAAATACGTAATAGTTGCATGGTTAGAGTAAAAGATTGCCTTAGATCCAATTAAATAAGAATGAAATTTCTCTAAGGCAAAGATAACTATTAAAAGTTCTTTCTCGGTAGTGGTGTAGTTAAGTTGTGCATCATTCAACGTACGAGAGGCATAATAGATGACATGAGGAAGCTTGCCCACATGCTAGCCCAACACGGCTCCAACAACATAGTCATTGGCATCGCACATAATCTCAAATAGTAAATCCCAGTTTAGTGGTTGAATCATAGGATGTCAAAACCTTTTTTAACTTATTAAAAGCTCTTTGGCACTCTTCATTGATGTTAAACTTTGCATCATTTTGAAGTAAGTTGCAGAGGGGTAATGTTATCTTGGAGAAGTCCTTGATAACCCTGCAATAGAAACCTACATGACTAAGAAAAGAATGAACCTCCCTCACACTAGTAGGAGGTGGTAAGGAGCGAATAAGATCTATCTTATATTTATCAACTTCAATCCCCCTTTCAGAAATAATATGGCCTAGTACAATACCTTGATTAACCATAAAATGACATCTTTCCCAATGAAGCACAAGGTTAGTGTCAATGCATCGTTTAAGAACAAGTGTAAGGTTATCTAAACATCTATCGAAAGAATCACCATAAACTGTAAAAGCATCCATAAATACCTCAATGATGTTCTCCACATAATAAAAAAAATACTCATTATACACATTTGGAAAGTGACAGGAGCGTTACAGAGACCAAACGACATGCGGTGGTAAGCAAATGTTCTTAAGGGGCATGTGAATGTCGTTTTCTCTTGGTCTTCCGGAGCAATAACGATCTGATTATAACCTAAGTAACTATCGAGAAAACAATAATGAGAGTGACCACTTAACCTTTCAAGTATTTGATTACTGAATAACAGAGGAAAAGAATCCTTGCAAGTGGCTGCATTCAGTTTACGATAGTCAATGCAAACTCTCCACCTAGTTTAAACTCTAGTTGGCACAAGCTCGTTTTCTTCATTTTTTACCACTGTGATGCCTGATTGTTTTGGAACTACCTGCACAGGACTCACCCATTTACTATCAGAAATGAGATAGATGATCCCCACATTAAAGAGTTTCAGCATCTTTTTTTTACGACTTCCATCATTAGTGGATTAAGGTGGCGGCGGCGTTGTGCATCTCTTGTTGGTTTATACTAGGGGTGGGCATTTTCCGGTTCGGTTCGAGCTTCGAATCGAACCAAACTGGAACCAATCGGTTCTTAAAAACTCAAACCGAACACGAACCAAATTGTAGAACTAAACCGAAATATTTCGGTTCGGTTCGGTTCTACAATTCGGTTTGATTCGCACATATTCCTGTATTTTACAGTTTTAACCAAATATCTTACTGCATTTTATAATTTTTAGCTAATCTCACTGCATTTTACAATTTTCACTTGCATTTTACAGAATATAACAAAAGTACTAATACAAAATTATTAATTATTTTTAAAATAATATTGCTAGTTAACAAACTGATTTTAAATTTAAAAATAAAAATTATAACTATAAGAGATAGGATGAAATAAAGTATCTCAGTTTTTTTTAATTGAAATTGAATTCTTGACACATTACGCAAGTAAATTTCATTATGTAATGCTCGTGCATGCATTGCCTTTTAGATAAAGATGCTATATTCAAATATAATCAAAATATAAAATGGTTTTTGAAAGTTGGAGGTTAAATTAAGCTGCAATTAGTCATTTGCCATGCTTGCACAACAGCAAGAGACCTATTTCAAGGTTTGCGTAGCAAGAGACTTAATTTTACATTTGTAAATTTGTATAACAAGAGACCTGTTCTAGCAATCAAAGAGGGGCAATGGATTCGATTCCAGCGAGCAAAAAATATTTTGTGTCAATGTCACTTGCATTTTACAGAATATAACAAAAGTACTAATACAAAATACTCACAATTCAAAAACACACCTAAATTTAAAATCTATTACAAATTATAAGTTCATAACAAGAAAAATAAAACACAACAAGTCTACAATACACAAGCACCAACTTCAAATACCCACATCATCCGCCACCCACATCATCTACATGAAAACCCATACTCTAAACAAAATAAAATAAGAGAAGCCTACAACTTCAATACACAAGCAACAATTTCATCCGCCACCCACATCACCTACATCAAAATTCAAACTTTCAAAGTGAGCCAAAGCACTCAATAATTAAATTTAAACTAAATAAACTAAATTTAAACTAATTAAATTTAATAATTAATAAATATACATACATATCAATTTAATTACTTAAAATGGTTTATGTTCAACTGCAATTTTCATGTTGACCTACAAAGTTGGTCGGCCATTGTTGATTTGCGAAGTTCTACATACAAAATTGGACAAACTGAACAAGGTTAGTAATATTAAAAAAATAAACTTAGATTAAAATTAAACAAATTATATAATGTTGATAATACTTAAAAAGTAAAATATAACTTCCGCAAGTTGATCCATAAACTCATTATCTTCAACTAATTTATTTAAGTCTGCCGTTGTATCCACGAAAAGAGAAGTCCGCAACCAATTCTGTAACAATACCAACGCTTCCACCATGTCTGGAGTCAAAGAGCTTCTATATTGATCTAGTATATGACCTCCAGTACTAAAGCCAGACTCAGAGACAATAGTAGACACCAGAATAGCAAGAACATCCCTTGCTATACTTGACAAGATTAGATAATTAGCACTATTCACCCTCCACCATAATAAAACATCAAATTTAGTGCCCAAATTACTTTTTGCAATTTTTTCAGTCTTCTCCATCAAGTAAATATCCAACTCATTTGATAACTCCGGGCTACCTTCACTAACCGCAACTGCTTGACTAAATTCAGAGAAAAGATCCTCAATCATAGCATCATCATCATCACCCAAATCCCAAAAATTCAAACCACTTCCACTAGCTAAATTTTAGCTCCCGCTTGTGCTTCCACTTGCACTGCCACTTGCACTCCCACTTCCACCCGGTTTGTATTGTGCATTATAAGACTCATAAAGCTTAATCAACAAATTCTTGACCATTTCATTCATCTCAACAAAATTGGCACTATCCTTGCCATATAATTTCTCAAAGCAATGTGTTGAAAATTTCATTTTTCCCCTTGGATCAAGTACAAAAGCAACAATCAACAACTTATTTATCTTGAAACAACCATCCCAATACTTATTAAAATTTTCCTTCATTTTAATTGCCATGAAACCCAAAAGACTATCGTTACTAGCAGACAATGATCCCAAAGATTGTTCAATTTGACATATCAAATTGTAACAAATATTTGATATCACCTAAAGAAATAATGTTAATAAAGCTAAAACAAACTTCATCATATTTTTATCTATCATAAATGAAAAACAATATAGCTTATAAAATTAAAATTAAATAATATAGCTTATAAAAAAAATATAGCATCATATTATTATAGATCAAAATTAAAAAAAATTATAAAGATTTGATGTTACCTTCAAAGATGAAGAAAACTGCAAAGTTGCATCATGAAACGTTTTTAAAAACTTGACTATGCGTCAAGTATTTTCCCAATCACTATACAATGGTGGCCCCTCCCTTTTCTTCTTCCCACCCTCTTTTTCATTGAAATAAGCATCATAAAGTTTATCTTCAAGTGTCATTCGATCAAATGCCGGCTTAAATTTTAATGCCATATTCAACATGGAATATGTAAAATTCCACCTAGTGGGACAATCCAAAATCACACTTCCTCGGCAAGTAATCTTCTATTGTTGCACACGAATTTGAAATGCTTGCATTCTAGCAGTGGAAGATCTCACATACTTCACTGCATTGCGAACACTAACTATACTCTGCTCTAATTCCTTCAACCCTTCAGTAACGATCAAATTCAATATGTGTGCACAGCAACGAACATGCAAATAATCTCCATTCAACACTAAGCTATCATCCCTCCAAGTCTTCACTCTATCAATCAAGTACCTAAGAGCACCCTCATTTGGACCTGCATTGTCAACAGTTACAGTAAACACTCGCTCGATACCCCAGTCAATTAAACATTTTTCAAGCTGCTTACCAATGGTCTCCGATGAACGATCATTAATAGTGTTAAAACTGATAATCTTCCTATGTAAGTTCCAATCCCTGAACCCCGAACGTTCTAACTTATAATCCTTATGGTTGTCTGCGGGACTGGCTGCCAGCCTCCGCTACTGTATTTTCTATGTTTGTCTCATTGCCATGCTTTCTATGTTCCCTCAACATTTGTCGGAGCTTTCATTCTTTTACATTTCGGGCTTCTTCTTTCTTGTGTTTCCATGGGCCTTTTAAGTGATATTAACCCACAGTTCCGGCTCTCTGCAATTATTTTTCCCCTTGCCTGTAATTTCCATTTTTTTATTTTCCTAACTTTGCCTCCTACAGACACTTCCATTCCTTTATTCTTGGTTTTCTGGCCCATGTCATTTTCCACTTCTTCACGGCCCACTAAGCCCACTTTTCTAGTTTTATTTTCCGTCTCTTTTTCCCACCTTTCATTCTTGTTGCTTACTGCTACAGTGCTCATTTCTTTAGACAATCTCTCTGCATCTCTCTGCTACTTTACTACCACCTATAGTTAATTGTTCCTCACCCTTCCTAATGTGCATTAATGATCCTTCCTATAGCCCTTCCACGTGGTTGCTAGGACCCGTAAGAGATCGGGTTAACCCAGATCCTCCTTCCAAACCTTGCTTCCCTAGACCCGTTTTTGTTTGCCTCTGTTCTTGATGTTCTTGTGGTTCATGACTTGTTGCTGTCGATTGTGATTTTTGCTTAGCATTCCAATAATCTTGGGTTGTTTTCTGCTTGACTTGTTCAATCTTTGTTAACGCCTTCATCCAAGCTCCATATGGTAGTTCATCCTTTAGCTATCATTTGTACTCAAGAAACTCCTTATACTGATGCCCAAAGAGCCCACAACAAAAGCAAAAATCTGGGAACTTTTTATACGCCACCCTTAGCGGGATTCTCTCACTATCTTCTAACCTTATCAACAACCTCTTTTTTAGTGGATGTGTTATGTCTATCCTTATTTTTATTCGAGCAAAAGTGCCTATGCACTCCCCTATTTCATCTGTTTCCACCTCATCCACTTTGCCGATCTTCCCCCTATCTCCTGCATTATGTCCTTGTCCATACACATAATAGGCGCATTATGGAATTGCACCCAAAATGATGTATAAATGAAGGCTTGCTGCTTGATATTCCCAACACTAGTTGGCTCTACAAGCACCATTAACGAATTATTAAAATGCCATGGTCCTCCATGTAGTATTCTTCTCTTTTCTTCCTCTGAAGCAAATTTGAAAATAAAAATATTTTCCCCTAAGCTCTCCACTTTCCAAAAGTACTGAAAGATTAACTTAGTTAAATCAATGTCATTTTCTCCTACTACTAGTGTTAAAATATATTGACTCACATTTTTTCTTTTGCTACCAAAAGAGTGTACCAAACAGCAGAAACATAACACAGGTAAAAACAATTGGTATCAAGTTTTTAGGAAGGATTTCTCCAATAAGATAAGTCATATTTCCATAGGCGTGCTTTGCAATGCTCCCAACCATTTTGAGGCAAATGGCTAGGAAAATGCAGGTCCTTTAAACCTGGAAATGGTGAACTCAATTGCTTTATCAATTCCTTTCTCTCTATAGTAATAAAGGTGAGCGTAACTTACAAAATAAATACTGGAATCTGATTATTCAAAGGGCATTGGGAGATTTTTATTCGCAAGTACAAGGTTGATTTCCTATAGATTTGTGCCAAATTAACAACAGGTTGAGTCTCTACAGAGTTAGAAGAAATCCAAAGTTTTGTGAATGTCCATGTAGCTTGGAAGAAAGAAAAACTTCTACAAAACTATACAAGCTTGAATTTTAGACGTAAAACTATAGTAGATCATCGATGATTATTACACACTCTCTATTTACTCATATTATCCTGATTCCCTATTTTAGTTTGTTCAGGGATAGCCAATTTATGGAACATGCTACTTTTTCACCGACTTTTGAGCTAGATGATATCATGATGCCATTTGCATGTGAAATGAGTGATGTGAAAATACCACATTGGGGTGTTTTAAGTTTTATTCTTTCATATATAAATTTTTATTTTTTTATGGGTAGCATTTCAACTAAACGGATTCGGAAAATCCTACATTAACGAGGTTAGATTAATGCCTATTTACGTAAAACGGAGTTTTCGAATCCGTCTAGATTTAGGATTCTGCTTAAGCGTTTATTGTATATAAGACGACCCCTGGATTTTTTCAGCAATTCACATTGCAACCACACGGATATCAACTATTCAAAGTTCTATCGGAAGTAATGCCATCAAAAACCGAAACCACGACCACCTACACTATCGAACTGCGGTTTAATGAAGCCTTGAACACCAAGATCTTCAACATGCTTAGGAGTAAGAGTATCTTAGAACCAATGGAAACCAGATTGACTCTCAGGGTCGCACATGCAGAGGCACAAACATGTTCATCAACACTCTCCATCCTGGAGACTGTCCTCCGTCGATACGTCAGAATCCAGGAGCGGTTTCCAGTTCAACTAAATGGAGTGGAATTTGTTGATGCAAAATTCTTGTCGTGCTCTTCCGAGACCAGACTCCTGCTCGTTCAACTTTGTCTCGACCAGAACTTCTCCTCGCCCAGTTACTTTTATGGGTTTCCTGCACTCACAGAACAGGTCAGAGTGCGCCGGGCATTTTCCCGGCGTAAACCCTCCGACGCTCAAGTCAGATAAGAAGGTTTAGGGAAAAATTGGCCGCAAATCTCTAGGCCTTAAGTTTTTTGTCAGTTCTCAATTTTTTTGCTTTTTTAACTCCTTAGAATGATAAAAAGTCCAACTCTTTTACCTTCGCGGGCTGCCTTTTTATAGGCCTCCCGAGGATCCTTCCTCTTCCCCGTGACAGGTGGTTGCGTGTGTTTTCATCATTGCTGTGGCAGGTGGTTGCGTGTACCTCGATTGCTGCGGTAGTAGGTGATTGTGTGTATCACCATGACTGCGATGGTGGGTAGTTGCGTGTATCCTCTTGACTGCAGTGGTAGGTGGTTGCGTGTATACTCTGTTCATCTTTGTCCCAGCGAGCCCTACTCCTACCTTCCTGCTCGACCAAGCGAAGGCGAGCAGAATCTCAAATTCAGAAAAAATTGTCTAAGGCGTGTAAAGGCTCACGTCTCAAAGCCTGTTTTATGGCGAGGCCGAAGCCAAGCATGCCAGGATCTGCTCGACCAAGCGAAGGCGAGCAGAATCTCAAATCCAGAAAAAATTGTCTAAGGCGTGTAAAGGCTCACGTCTCAAAACCTGTTTTATGGCGAGGCCGAAGCCAAGCATGCCAGGATCTGCTCGACCAAGCGAAGGCGAGCAGAATCTCAAATTCAGAAAAAATTGTCTAAGGCATGTAAAGGCTCACGTCTCAAAGCCTGTTTTATGGCGAGGCCGAAGCCAAGCATGCCAGGATCTGCTCGACCAATCGAAGGCGAGCAAAATCTCAAATTCAGAAAAAATTATCTAAGGCGTGTAAAGGCTCACGTCTCAAAGCCTGTTTTATGGCGAGGCCGAAGCCAAGCATGCCAGGATCTGCTTGACCAAGCAAAGGCGAGCAGAATCTCAAATTCAGAAAAAATTGTCTAAGGCATGTAAAGGCTCACGTCTCAAAGCCTGTTTTATGGCGAGGCCAAAGCCAAGCATGCCAGGATCTGCTCAACCAAGCGAAGGCGAGCAGAATCTCAAATTCAGAAAAAATTGTCTAAGGCGTGTAAAGGCTCACGTCTCAAAGCCTGTTTTATGGCGAGGCCGAAGCCAAGCATGCCAGGATCTGCTCGACCAAGCGAAGGCGAGCAAAATCTCAAATTCAGAAAAAATTGTCTAAGGCGTGTAAAGGCTCACGTCTCAAAGCCTATTTTATGGCGAGGCCGAAGCCAAGCATGCCAGGATCTGCTCGACCAAGCGAAGGCGAGCAGAATCTCAAATTCAGAAAAAGTTTTCTAAAGCGTGTAAAGGCTCACGTCTCAAAGCCTGTTTTATGGCGAGGCCGAAGCCAAGCATGCCAAGATCTGCTCGACCAAGAGCAGGCGAGCAGAATCCGAAATTTGGAAAAATTTTCTAAGGCATGTAGTGGCTCAAATCTCAAAGCCTGTTGTATGGCAAGAACGAAGCCAAGCATGTTCGAATCTGCCCGGCCGAGCGAAGGCGAGCAAGATCCCAAGCTTCGAGAACTTCTCTAAATCGTGCAAAGGCTTCAAAGTCTCAAAGCCTGCCTTGCGATGAGACAGGAAGCCAAGCATGGCGGGATCTGCTTGAACAAGTGAAGAAGACCAGACCACAAGAGTCTCTTCTCGATGGCGAGACAGGATAGCAAGCTCGCTAGAACATATTCGACCTTACAAAATCAAGCAAACTCCCAAAGTAGGAAAAATTTTACTATGGTACGAAAAAGCAGATTACGATATACGAAGCGCAATAAAAAATTTTCTAAGGCGTGAAAATTTTACAACCACACTCTAACATGGGAAAGTAAACAATAACATATCTTATTAAAGTTGAGATAAGTTGCAAAGCTGCTATATATGAAAAGAAAAGTCATTACAACACAGATCAAAATTTAAACAAAAGGCGGGTCAGTAGGCTGGGCAGTCTCCTCGACGAGCTGTGCCGCGTCAGGTGCAGGAGGAGTATCACCAGTTGCCCCTGGAGGGGTGCTCGCCTCACCGGGTGCAGCAGGATCAGCACGAGGGGGAATGCTGGGCTCACCAGCCACTGCAGGGTCGACATGGGGGGAGGGATTCTCCTCGACCGCAATCAGTTCCGCCTCCTCGGCGTCCTCCTTCGCCTCCTCTTCATCCATATACTGGGCAACAACTTCAGCAAAACCATCCATGTTGAGACCCGGATGCTGCTTCTCGAGGACGGCCATGATGCTGCGGTAAGAATGTCGAAGCCCCTGGTTGTATCGGAGTTCCGCTTCGTTCTCTAAGTCCTCGAGCTGGATCCGATGAGATTCGCGGAGAGACTCAAGCTGAGCCTCATACATGGCCTTCTGCCTTCGCAATTCTTCCTGCACCCTGGTCAGCTCATCATCAAGAGTAGCGGCTTTGGCTTTAGCAAGAGCCTCCTTCTCCTGCAACTTTAGATTCTTGAGGTTCAACTCTCCAGCTCTCTTCTCGGCCTTGTCGGCTCTGGTGACCGCCGCCTTATTCTCCTCCTTCAATTTTTTCTCCTGCCGGTTCGACTTGGCCTGGTAGTACGCGAGCATGCAGCTGAGATGGATAGCACTAAACTGCATGGCCCCCATCAAGTCGGGCAGGGCCAATCTGGAAAACTCCTCCACATCATTCTTGCTCACGTGTACGGAAAGGTCATTCATGAAGGAGACCAGGTGGTCTGGAATGCGGGGAGTGCACTTCCTCGAAGCAGAGGAGGAACCTGGCTCGGTGGCTGCTCGGCTACTCTCCGCAGCAACCGCGTGAGGAGGTGGCAGGGTTTTCAGAGGAGAGGTCTGCTCTTCTGCTAGGGCTCGCTTCGCAGCGGGAACCTCCTTATCCTCACCCTTCTTGGAAGTCTGAGAGCGGGTACGCTTCTTGGTCAAAGCGGCAATCACGGCATCTTCCATCGGAGGCTCGGGGACCACTAGACCAGATGCGATCAGATTGGCGAAGCTTAACAGCTCGCGGTAGGAGCAAGACTTAGCCAACACAGACTCCACCAGCTTCAGCGGTCCAGGCTCAAGAAGGAAATGAACACCCCAAGAAACTGCAAAACGAGCAGACAGTTGGTTAAGACCAAAACGACAAAGTGAGAACTACTATGGAGTAAAGACATCTAAGGCGAGCAGGCAACCTGGGACCGTAAATCGAGATGGGACGCGGTAGTCCTTCCCGTCAACCCGTGCAACTTGACCCCAAGGACCCCCAGCAAAAAAAAACTTGCTCTTCCAAGACCTACCTCCCCCCGTCGGAAGCCCAGTCACGGGTTTCCTGCCTTTTGAACTAGATTGAAAGTAGTACCACCCAGGATCTTTGGGGCTGCTCTTTAACTGATATAGATGACGCAGATCGTCAATGGTGGGCTCGCTCTTACAACACCTATGCCACAAGACGAACAGACCATATAGCACCCTCCACCCGTTGGGGTTCAACTGACCAGGAGCTAGATGCAGCTCGCTAAATATCCGGGCAAAGTAGGGATGCAAGGGGCACCTCAACCCATGTTTGAAGCTCTCCAGAAACAACGTGACATAACCCTTAGGAGGCCGACTAGGGGCGTCCTTTTTCCCGGGGATCCTAAGGGATATAGCATCGGGGATCCCGTTTTGATCCCGAAGAGCCTCAAGCTCGTCTACCGTGGTCGTGCAAGTGATCAGATCAATCGAGTAATGGTACGACTGTGCCCTACCCCCGGCCATACTCCTAGTTTCTGGTTGAGACGACTCTGGTAAAGGCTCCCCCCCTAAATCACCCTTCTGCTCATCACTTAAGGTGTCTGACGAGCCAGATATCCCCACTTCACCACTGTTTCGGCTCGAGGAGGTCGTTTCCGGGGACATCCTTCTAGCCCTAGTTGCGATATCAGGGTTACTAGGCTCTAAAGGGATCCTAAGGTTGAAGGCGGCGTCAGCGAGCAGACTAGGTAAGAAGTCTAACTCGTCGTCATCGTCTATCTCAATGATTTTTTTCTTACCCTTCGACATTTCTCAACCTACCACCCTAGCGTCACCACCGACTACTACCCAGACAAAAAAGAAAAAAGAAAGAAGTGTCTACGACTATTGAGGAACGAGGAAATAGAAGCGATACCTGAAGAATCGGCCGTCGAGGAGGAAGTCCTAGCCGGGATAAGTGTTTTGACTGGAGGGAATTAGGGTTGGAGGTGTACTTGCCAAAATTAGTTCGCCGGAAAACAGAGAAAGCGGTGAATGCGCTGGGTAAAAAAGTGTTTTGAAATCTCCAAATGAGGGAAAACGTCTGGGCTGCCAGCATTTAAATGGGCCCGAATCCCGAGGGCTTGCGACTCTTGGTTTGAAATTCAAACGGAAGGCTCGATTTCTGCCACGTCGCTTCACCCGCAATTGAATGCGACACGACTCTTGGCAGCTTTTCCCACCCAACGTAAGCCGCGACTGTTGAGTTTCTACTGTCGGTTCACTTCGTTACCCAACACCAGAAACTGGGGGACATGTGTTTGGGGTATTCCAGCGAGACCTGAACGAACGAGCAGGATTGGACGAGCAGGAAGCTAAAAGTAGGGCTCGCTGGGACAAAGATGAACAGAGTATACACGCAACCACCTACCACCGCAGTCAGGAGGATACACGCAACTACCCACCATCGTAGTCATGGTGATACACACAATCACCTACTACCGCAGCAATCGAGGTACACGCAACCACCTGCCACAGCAGTGATGAAAACACACGCAACCGCCTGTCATGGGGAAGAGGAAGGATCCTCGGGAGGCCTATAAAAAGGCAGCCCGCGAAGGTAAAAGGGTTGGACTTTTTATCATTCTAAGGAGTTAAAAAAGCAAAAAAATCGAGAACTGACAAAAAACCTAAGGCCTAGAGATTTGCGGCCAATTTTTCCCTAAACCTTCTTATCTGACTTGAGCGTCGGAGGGTTTACGCCGGGAAAACGCCCGGCGCACTCTGACCTGTTCTGTGAGTGCAGGAAACCCATAAAAGTAACTGGGCGAGGAGAAGTTCTTGTCGAGACAAAGTTGAACGAGCAGGAGTCTGGTCTCGGAAGAGCACGACCAGAATTTTGCATCAACAGAATTAAATCACCTAGTAACAGAACCACGGAACTTTCTGAAACTAGGTCCAGTCTCTTCGTTCATGTACCTTTTGCAATGCCATGGCAACTTCCACGATGCTCTCAGAATGGAAAATCCCGATCATCAGCGTCAAATTTTCCATAATTACATGGCCCCAAATCGTTGGGATCAATTTTGCCAAAATTACCCTTTTTAATTCCAGAGATCAACCTTTTAAAGCCATTCGAGATATGTGGCCAGTTTTTTATAGCGAGTTTCCTCTCACTGGCTTCGCCCATGAAGTTGCTTTGGTGGAATTGTCACCAAATCCCAGGGACTTATTAGTCCTTCCTCTCCGGGAACGGGCTGCTTCTGATCACTTGGTGGATGCATAAGAAGATGACAATGCTATAAAACAAACAATGTCAACTTTGCTCTACTATGAACATGGAAATATTAGCTGAAAAATAGATCGCTAATCACACATTGGTAGTGCCATCTTTCCTCTGTAGTTGGTTCTTACCATATGAAATTTCTTGCCCATGGAAAACTCTAATTAACTACTACTAATTTTTTTTACCCACAAGGCATCTTGGAAACTGCAATCAAATCCCCTTATGTTGCATTGCTTCTGCTTCTATTGTAATAAAAGATTCACTTTTTATGTGGAAAAAGTCCCTATCAATAATTATGATTTTATGTATGGACAATTCCTGCGACCCCTGTTGTGAGGAGGCACCCCTTCTCCCGAAATTATGGGGCTATTTTGTCGAGTTCCTTAGAGAGAGTTGTCTCAGCCTTTTTCGTTGTGATAAGAAGAAAGCGCTCTTAGACCCTACTTGACCTTCATTGTTATTTGAAAAAATAAAAGTTATGTCTTGGTCTGAGTGGGGATAGCATTTCAATGCAAAATTATTGAGTGTTGACAGCCTCGATCACAAAGGTCCTTGTGAGTCAAAAGAAATTTCACCCTCTAAACTATGTAGCAATTATTAACTATTCACTTCTTATTAGTTTAAACGAGAATCAATAACAATCGATAATGTCTTGAATGTGATTAAATGAACAAAATTGTCCACTTCTAGAAATTTATCTTTTTGAGGGACACAACAGATTATAAGCCCAGCCTGTACTGTTATGCCCTAGCCACGGGCCTAAATTTCTTATGCCTATAGTGAAGGGCCTGGTTAAGGACTTATAGAAAAGTCCAGGTTAAGTCTAGGATTTTAATTTTATAAATTAAAAAATCAAATGAAATGAAATAATTTAAAAAAAAAATGCAAATTGCAAAGTGAAAACAAATTTCACAAAGGAAATTATCGTTATACAACTTCAGTTTTGATTTCACAAAAAAAAAAAAAACGCATGGTTTACAAACATACATTTTGATTTTAATTTGCAAGATAAAATCTCTCATCAATTTTGTGCTTCGTAAATTAAAATTAAGGAAATTATCGTTATACAACTTTAGTTTTGTGTAATAAGGATTCAAACTCGACCCATCCCTTAGGAGTACCGATTACTAAATTCTTGTGTAACAAGGAAAAGGCAAATAAATATTGAATCAGGAATAGATTATATTGAAGCCATTTAGGAAATTAATGAATAATTTTACTTCTTCCATATACACACAGACATTTACTTGAAATCTTTTTGTCATCACCAAATTCTCTCGCAGAAAACCTTGAATATGCAAAAAATACAATTACGCAGTAGCAGCATGATGACGACCAACTTGTAAACAACGCCCCGAAAGATGTAAAACTAGCTATCAAGGGTCTGTAACAACTAAGCTTAGTAAACTCTAGGGCCACAAGATCATCATCATCAAAGAAAACTCATCTGGTACTTGTACTATTGAGAAAAAAGATGCAGTCAAGAAAATATAGTTGACTTGCTAATTAAGAAATTGATGAATGCCCAAAGCATGGAGGATGCAAAAGCATGTGCTGTGGGCGTGGTGCAAGGTTTTTACAATGAAATCACAGCCAAGGAGAAGGAAAAAGATAAAGAGAGGTTGATACAAGAAAATTGGATATTGAAACATTAACTACGTCAGAAAGAGAAGCAAGGGTCCAAGGAGTTGCTCAAATCTCTTCAACTCAAGATTTACGCTTTGACGTTGAATTTTAAACAGGCCCAAACCTTTCCTTTATTACCAGTAGGATCTTTTAATCCTTCCCATGTCCTCTAATTGATTGGTTCTTCAACCTGCTATGCACATATGTTTTTTATTCATTAATTGATTGACTGATCGATCATGTGTTTTGTGTGCAATTTTATGAAAGATACTACATGGCAACTAATGAATAAAGCATTATTTGTTACGTGAAATGTGAAAGAGTCGTTGTTTGGGTGTTACTTAGTCTTCTTTCTGTTCCAATAAATCCTAGTCTTTGGGGATGTTGTTATTTGACTTATTCCTTTGTTAAACACGTAGCTAAGATATGGCTATCGTGTCCTATCTGTATGCTTTCTGTTAGAGTTGAAAATGGCTATTAAATGCCAACTTGAGTTTCAATAAAAAAAAATGTCATTCAATCCACTTTATTAAGCTCTCGTTACTACAATCAATTGATTCTAACAAATTGGTATCAGACCTAAACTAGTCACTTGTAAACATAGGAGAGTTTAAACACATGAGAGTTTGAGAGATGTCAAGTGCAAGTGAAAGTTCTTTCATCCAACCAGCCATTCCATGTTTTGATCGTCATTACGAGCATTGGAGTATGCTCATGGAGAACTTATTAAGGTCCACGGAATATTGGAGTTTGGTCGAGACAAGATATGAAGACTTGCAAGCAAGTGCAGCTATGACATAAGCGCAGTAGAAGAAACTTGAAGAGATGAAGCTAAAGGATATGAAAGTCAAGAATTACTTGTTTCAGGCAATAAACAGAACAATTCTTGAGACTATCGTACAGAAGGACACATCGAAACATATCTGGGATTCGATGAAAAGGAAGTACAAAATGAATGTTAGAGTGAAGCGTTCAATCCTTCAAGCTCTGAGGAGGGAATTTGAGACTCTCGAAATGAAGTCTGGTGAAAATGTTACTGAATATTTTGGTAGAGTTATGATAGTAAATAACAAAATGAGATTTCATGGGGACGAAATGAGTTATGTTACCATTGTTGAGAAAATTCTTAGGTCCTTGACAGAAAAATTTAACTAAATTATTTACTCTATCGAGGAATCTAAGGACACTAATATGCTCACTATAGATGAATTATAGAGTTCATTGATTGTGCATGAGCAGAAGTTTCATAAGGAAAATGGAGAGGAGGAAAATCAAAAGGTAACCACAGATGAGAGGGGTGGAGCAAGAGGACGTGGCAGAAATAGCTCTAGAGGAACGGGAAGAGGCAAAGAGCATCAAGCCTTCGATAAAGCCACAGTGGAATGCTATCACTGTCATCAACTCAGCCATTACCATTATGAATGTCCAACATGGGACAAGGAGGCTAGTTATGTCGAATCGGATGAGCATGAGGAAATGTTGTTGATGGTTTAAGTAGAAGAGCATGAAGAAAAGCGTGATGATGTATGGTTTCTAAACTCGACTATTCAAATAATCTCATGTTCAATGAATTAAATGAAAGCTTTACGCAGCAAGTAAAACTTGGGAATAACTCCAGGTTGACAGTGAAAGGAAGATGAAATGTCATATTATAGTTGAATGACGTTAATCATGTCATCACAGAAGTCTTCTACGTGCCAGAGTTGAAAAATAATCTTCTTAGTATTGGACAGTAGCAGGAGAAATGGCTAGCTATTCTAATTCATGGCAGAATGTGTAAGATCTACCATCCAAATAGAGGTTTAATCATTAAAGCTACTATGTCAACAAATAGAATATTCATCTTGCAAGCCAATACACAAGACAAGAAGAAGGCATGTTTTCATATAAGTGTACATGATCTCTCTCACTTATGGCATCGCAGATATGGCCATTTAAGCTATAAATGTCTCAATACTTTGCAAACTAAGAATATGGTATGCGTGTTACCTCATTTTCCTCCTACTATTATGGTGTGTACTGATTGTTTGAACGAGAAGCAACACCGAGACCCTATTCTTAAGAAGAGTACATGAAGGGCAACACAAAAACTATAGCTCATACATGCAGACATCTGCGGTCCAGTGACTCCCACATCAAATGGCAATAAGAGGTATGCCTTATGCTTTATTGACGATTTTAGTATAAAAGCATGGGTTTACTTCTTAGTTGAAAAATCAAAAGCTTTGAATCATTTAAATGCTTTAAGACACTAGTTGAGAATGAGACAGACATGTATATCAAGTGTTTACGCACTAATAGAAGGGGTAGGTTCAACTCAGAAGAGTTCAGTGAGTTATGTAGACATTATAGTATCAAAAACCAGCTTACAAATTTACATACCCCACAACAGAATGGCGTAGTTGAATATGGTTCGTTCAATGCTCTCAGAAAAAAAATCCCTAGAACTCTTTGGCCTAAGGCAGTGAATTGGACTATATACATGTTAAACAGAAGTCCTATAGTGGCGGTCAAGAATGTCACTCCTGAAGAAGCATGGTCTGGTGTGAAACCTTCAATGGAACATTTTAGAGTCTTCGGGTGTGTGGCACATGTTCACGTCCCAGACGCCAGGAGAGCTAAACTAGATAACAAGAATTTTGAATGTGTGCCTTTTGGATTTAGTAAAGAGACAAAAGGCTACAGGCTATATGATCCCATGGCTAAAAAGATGGTGACTAGTAAAGATGTAGCATTTGAGGAAGATAAACAATGAGAGTGAGACGCTAGCTATAAAGAACAAGTGTTGGTAGATCTTGAGTGGGGTGATGACAAGAATAACACGAATGATGAGCATGAGGCAGAAGGTGATGAAAATCTTGAAATTGTTAATGAAGGCAATGAAGCTGTGGGAGATGAAAATCATGCAGCCGAGAATGTTGTACCTAATTCGGTGAATACATAAAGGTTTGAGGTTAGAGAAAAAGAGTCAGACAGACTCCTAGTTGGATGAAAGATTATGACAGCAGTAAAGGACTATCCGAGGAAGAAATTGAGCTAAATACAGCTCTTATTACTTTTACAGATCTTATCAACTATAAAGAGGCGGTGAAGAGTTCAAAATAGAGATCGACAATTGATTCGAAGATTCACTCCATTGAAAAGAATCAAACATGAGACTTATTGACTTTCCAATTGGTGCCAAAACCATTGGAGTAAAATGGGTTTATAAAACGAAGTTGAACGAACTTGGAGAGGTAGACAAGTACAAGGCTCGGTTGGTAGCAAATAGGTATTCTCAACAAGAAGGGGTAGACTTCACTGAAGTGTTTGCTCCAGTGGCTCGTATGGATACAATGAGGATGATAGTGGCACTTGCGGTGCAGAGAGGCTGGAAGATTTACCAATTGGATGTAAAATCAGTGTTTCTCCTATGAACTCAGTATGTAAAGCAACCAAAAGGTTATAAATAAATAAATAAAAAGGAGTGAGCATAAGGTGTATAAGTTGATAAAGCTTTGTACGGTCTAAAACAAGCTCCACGAGCTTGGTTTAGCCGTATTGAAGCTCATTTTGTTAGTGATGGCTTCCAGAAGTGCTCGAATGAGCAGACTTTATTCACCAAGATGAGAAATGAAGTGAAATATTGATAGTAAGTATTTATGTGGATGATCTTATTTACACTGATGATGATGAGATTATGATGTCTGATTTTAAGAATTCTATGATGAAAGTTTTTTATATGACTGATTTGGGGATGATGAGATTCTTCCTTGGCATTGAGGTGTTACAGAGGTCGGATGACATTTTTATTTGTCAAAAGAGGTATGCCATTGAAGTGTTGAAATGTTTTGAGATGTTTGAAAGCAAGTCACTAAACAGCCCACTTGTGCCAGGTTTTAAAATGAGTAGAGATGATCATGGAGTCACTATGGATGAGACTTATTTCAAATAAATGGTGGGCAGTTTGATGTATCTCACAGCAACTCGTCCAGATATAATGTTTAGTATCAGTTTGATCAGCAGGTACATGGCTAAACCACTGAGCTTCATTTACTAGCTGCCAAAAGGATTTTGAGATACTTAAAAGGCACAACAAACTATGGGATTTTGTATAAGAAGAGAGGGGAAGAAGGAAAGCTACTTGCTTTCATGGATAGTGACTATGCAGGCGACATAGATGATCGTAAAAGCACGTCTAGTTATGTGTTTCTTTTAAGCTCAGGTGCAGTATCATGGCTGTCAAAAAAGCAACCCATAGTTACGATGTCAACCACTGAAACGGAATTCGTGGCTGCTGCTACGTGTGCTTGTCAGACAATATGGATGAGGAAAGTGTTAAAGCAGTTGGGACATGAACAGAAGGGTTGCACCACTATCATGTGTGACAATAGTTCAACGACTAAGCTTTCAAGAAATCCAGTTATGCATGGAAGGAGCAAGCACATTGATGTACGGTTTCATTTCTTGAGAGATCTTACAAAAGATGGTGTTGTTAAATTAATTCATTGCGGAACTCAAGAGCAAATGGCTGATTTGATGACAAAGCCATTGAAGTTAGAAGCATTTCAGAAACTCAGGAATATGATGGGGGTGTGTGAAGTCGCTGGTATTAACTAATGCAGTTTATAGTTAGTTTAAGGGAGGGAATGAAAGAGTAGTTATTTGGGTTTTACTTAGTCTGCTTTTTATTTCAATAAATCCTAGTCTTTGGGATGTTATTTGACTTATTCCTTTGTGAAACACGTAGCTAAGATATGGCTAACGTGTCCTTTTTTTTATGCTTTCTATTAAAGTTGAAAATGGCTATTAAAAGCCAAGTTGAGTTTCAATAAAAAAAAAATGTCATTTAGTCCACTTTATTAAGCTCTGGTTACTACAGTCAATTGATTCTAACAAAATGAAGATTGATTTTCTTTGTCTGATTTTTTTTCCCTCATACTTAATATATGAACTTTTTGTATCTAAAAATTTCTAGTTTTGTTTACGTGTCTTCTAGTGTAGACAAAAGGTTCCTAAATGGGCCCACTAGCATACTTGTAAAAAGCGGATACTCAAATATACATATTTTCGAATGTCAAAATTGATTTTAGTTACTATATTAAAAATTAAAAATAACAGTGCATATAAAAATTTCTTATTTTATATTAATACTAGAAATCTAAAAGCTTTCATTTTAAAGAATATATAAAATAATTTTATGAAATTTGTTACCAAGTCTATTTTCATCCAAGTAATTAGATACGTCCATGATTAAGGCAACAAACTGAACTTATTATCAAGATATACTACAAGAATTCAGGCCTTTAGTGGCAAAGTTTTAAGCGACAAATTTTTTTTCATCGCCTTGGGTATGTTTAAATGATGAAAAACTCATTTCTTTGCCAGGTATATAAAAAAAAAATGCAAACTACATATTTACCGACAAAATTTTAAGTTCATTGCTAAAAATATTCATTTGAATTTTGATATAAAGTCAAAATTCTAGACCTCTGGCAATCATATTTAAATTTCATCGTTAAATTGTATTTTTAGTGACAAAAATTAAGTTTGATAGCTAAAGATGTAATTTTAGCAACGAAACTGAAGTTTCATCGCTAAAGGTGTATTTTAGCGACAAATTAGAGATTTCGTCTCTAAATGTGTATTTTCGGTGACAAAATTATAGTTTACCCACTAATAACATTCGTTTAAAAGCTTAAAAACCGCCAAATTTTAGACATTTAAATATACACATTTAGTAACAAAATTATAAGTTCCTCACTGAAAACATCCCTTTAAAATTTTGAAATAACGTCAAAATTCTAAAACTTTATATTTCGTTACTAAAGGCGTATTTTTAGCGATAAAATTTGGATTTCTTATATAATGTGTATTTTCAATGACGAAGATATAGTTTCGTCGCTAAAAATATTCATTTAAAGACTTTAAAATTGCAAAAACTTTCGACCTTTTTTGCCACTGAATGGGTATTTGTAGCGACAAAAATATAATTTTGTCTCTGAGATATTTGGGTTAGATCTTAGATTAATGCCAAAATTTTAGACCATTTGTGGGAAATTTAAATTTCATTGCTAAATCCGTATTTTTAACCACGAAATTTAGATTTTGTTGCTACATATATATTTTCAACAATGAATTTATGATTTCATCGTTAAAATTATTCATTTAAAGACCAAAAGAACCACCAAAATTTTAGATCTTTTTGTGATGAAGTTTAAATTTCGTCGCTAAAAAAGTTCGTTTAAAATTTTAAAGCAGTTAATTTTCCATCAAAATTTTATACCTTTAGCAACAAAATTTTGGATTTCATCGCTAAATGTATACTTTAGCAATGGAATTTTATTCCACAATTTTTATTTCGTTGCTAAACAATGTGAAAATTTGAAAATTAAAGACGGATTATTCTCTGCAAAATTTAAGTTTCAACAACGAACTTTATATTCTGTCATTATAACTCCAATTCTCTATCATTTACTTCCTTTTTTCATTATTTCTCATTCTCTCATTCTCTTACTTTTATTCTCACATCTTTAATATATAATTCTCATTGTTTAATTCAATCTCTACTTTTTTTTCTGCTCATCTCTAATATACAATTCTCATTCTTTAATTCAATCTCTACTCATTTTCTCTTTTATTTTTAACGTAGTGGATTTTTTTTTACTTATCTTATTTATTACAACTTGCATTACAATTATATTAACTAATTTTGTGTCCATTTGTAGGGAATATTGAAGATCATTACACCAAGATGAAAAAAATAAGAAATTTATATTCATTTTTAAAAAATTTCATTCAAAAAATAGATACTAAATTTTATAATTATTTTTATATTTTTCATCAATAATAATAATTCTTTTTAAATTAAATTAGTGTTAAAAATGATAATAATTCTCTTTTTATCATAATGGTGTTAATTATCATTGTAATTTAGTGATAAAAATAATGATATTTTAACAATAGCAATAATAATTAAATGTTAGAAAAATTACATTTTTAGCGATGAAATAATATTCGTCGTCAACATTTTTAGCGACTAAATATCATATTCATAGTGTAAAATACTCCTTTTGCTACAAACCAAAGTCAACAAAAATTTTGATCACTATAACTTTTAGCGACAAAAATTGAATATTTTAGCAACAATTATATTTGTCCTGAAGCCCTTTTCTATTATACGGATGTATATTGACAATTTAACAATGTTTGCAAGAAATTTTGGATGTTAATGAGTAATGCGTAATAACTCATATTCAGAAGATACTTTTTAATATAAAAAAAATGTTTGATAAGAAGCAAGCATAAAAGTGAAAACACGAAGTAAAAACTAACCATACATATTAGAGGTGCTAATTATAATAGTAATAACTCATAAATTTAAGTCACTTAGTATTTAGAAGGATCCATTATATAACTTAAATTTTCTACAAGATTTGTCCATTCTATTTCTTCAAGCTTTAAAACTGCACTAAATTAATAAACTAATAAATTAGTCTTCAGATTGTATACAAGTAGACACATGAATACTACAATGAAAGTACAAGATTCATCATCTCCTTTGGAAGTTCAGCTCTCCAATGAAGTATGCAAAAAGAGAAGCAAATAAAATGGGGAAGATCATAAGCACAATACCAACAACACCTAAAAAATCATGATCAAATCCAAAGTAATCATCTAAGAAAGCAGAAACAGTTTTGGCTTTACCAAATGCTGATATTTCTTTGTCTATGTCTCCATATTGTGAGGATAGCATCCCTTTTAGTACCCACGATGTGGGACACAAGTAATAAGCCCATGTCCACCACTTTGGAATTTGCTGCAAGTAATATGCTTATATTTGAGAACTGATCTTTAATAGTATAATGTCATTTATGCTATTAAACTATATGACTTAATCCTGGACCTTAACAAAGTTCAGAACCTGAATCGGATATACATATAGCCTTAATTAATCGAGCATCTATATTTTGCAAAATACAGACTTGCTCATAGCTTATAGCAACTTAAACATTGAATTACTTCTAACTTGAAGCAAGAAGAAACGGAATATTTTATGATTCGCATATTAGAATTTCAAGTTTGAGACATAATATTTTATATATTATGATTCACATAATATGGCAGCTTTATAGCCAGAACAAGAGAGTTAGTGATCAGAAAGATTTGAATATTTGACAATGAAAGCAAGGTCCAAGTTGGCCATTCTGTCATGATGTGTCTCTAAATTTTGACAGAATGAAAAAAAAAAAAAGAATGTTGTCATGGCTCAGAAGACAAATGGATAGATTTTTTATAATGAATGTTGATAACTCTTTTTTTTTTTCCTATCAAAGTTTTAAAAATCATTTTGATGCATTTCAACAAGATGCAGGAGCTTACTGGTTTTGGAATGGTGAACCCGCAAAATAGATTGAGCATTGAGTAGAAAGAGGAAGCCAAAATAGAAGCCACTTGAATATTTGGTGTCAATGATACAATCAGCATGCCCATGTAGTTGAAGTATAGGAGGTTACAGAACATGCCGTAAAATGACCAGAATATCTTATATCCTGACCAATGATAACCGATCATAGGATATGTGATGATCACATAAATAACTGCTTGAATGAACAAATAAGGAACTTCAACTAGCACCTGCAATTACAAAATCTCAGTTACTTGAAGAAACAGTGAGAGTTATAC
Source organism: Citrus glauca (assembly GCA_029633175.1). Lineage (NCBI taxonomy): Eukaryota > Viridiplantae > Streptophyta > Magnoliopsida > Sapindales > Rutaceae > Citrus > Citrus glauca. The sequence goes on along the minus strand of JAQOOD010000003.1, from coordinate 20,568,953 downwards.
TACCTTGATAATGGATTTTTGCAAAGTATATTAGAACCTGTGCAAATGAATACGCCCATGGGGAGTACATTCCTGCAAATCTTTCTCGGTATAGGACTGTCCGCTCTGTTGTAACAAGTGGTATAACTAACGAGCAATTAACTATGCCAAAAAATACTGCTGCCGAGAACAGTGCACCCAAGATATTAAATACGTCTTGCTGGTTTTTTCTGAGAAAGAAAAAGAAAAAGGTTACAATTTCAAATTTTTTGATCTTTTTTGAGCCTGCAAAAGGGCAATAGGACTCGACTACTACTATGTTAAATTGATGCCTTTAGATTTCAAGGTAATGAGAGAACATTAGTGAGATTGTATTGGCTCACATTTTCTTTCCTTTCTGCCAAAACAGTATACCAAACAACAGAGACATAGCACACGTGAAAACAATGCGTATTAAGTTGTAGGAAGGATTCCTCCAATAAGATAAGTTGTGTTTCCACATGCATGCTTTGAACTGCTCCCAACCATTTTGAGGAAAATGGGTAGGAAAATGCAAGTCCTTTGAACCAAGAGATGGTGAACTCAATTGTTTTACCAGTTCCTTATTCTCTCTGCAGTCAAAAAAGTAAGAGTAATTTATAAGATAAACACTAGAATCTGATTATTTAAAAGGCATTGTGAGAATTTTTACTCACTGGTACAAGGTTGATTCTCTATAGATTTGTGCAAAATCAACACCAAGTTGAGTCTCCATAGAGTTAGAGGAAACCTCTAGCATCCATGTTGCTGGATTATAATTGTCCTTAATCTTCAATACCCCAGGAATACACTATTGCAAGAGTTAAAAACAAGCAGAATCAAGATCAATGTTGAACTTTAACTGTAAAATTTGTACAATAAAACTAACCTCAAAGTGCTCGATGACTTTACATGAATGTTGACCTAGTGGCCCAAAATAGATGATGCGTCCTCCATTCTTCATTAGAACTAACTGCAATGAGATCAAGATGCATTAGAATTAACATTGAATCATATAAAAGTACGATCACATACATGTCGTTCAGTTTATGATTTTACATCATCAAATGCTTCGAAGATATCGATGCTTGGTTGGTGGATGGTGCAAACAACTGTTCTTCCAGTTTCAACAACATTCTTCACTGCTCTCATAACAGTTGCAGCTGCTCTAGCGTCTAAACCTGTAGTGGGTTCATCCATAAAGATGATAGAAGGGTTGGCAACAAGCTCCACAGCGATAGTTAGCCTCTTGCGTTGCTCAGTTGATAAACCATTAACTCCTGGCAAACCCACCAATGAATCTTTAATCCCATCAAGCTCGATAGTTTGAAGGACTTCATTCACAAATTCCTGAAGGAAGGTCAATAAAAAAATTTAGTGTATTTACTCTCAATCAACAATCAATCTATGACAAAAAAATTAGTTAGACTGTTTGGGATTGAGATGCTTACCTTTTAAACTATAGTAATTATAAAAAAAAAAAATTGTGGCTATTATATCAAAATTAATAATATGTAGTAAATATAATTTTTAAATTTTAATTTTAATAAAATTAATAAAAATATAATAAATTTTTTATTATATAAGTATAAAAATAAATTAATTTAATTTTTAAGTTATAATAATTAATGTTTATTAAATATTTTAAGTTATAATTGTCGAACTTCAATCCCTAACCGGCATTTAAGCCCAAAAAAGGAACCTTACAGCTTTAGTCTTTGAATCAGTCTGAGTTGAAAGTCGTAACCAAGCAGAGAATACTATTGATTCTTCAACAGTAATATTGGGAGAATGTATGTCGTTTTGCTCGCAGTAACCTGATATCCTAGCAAATGTGTGTTGAACCTTGGGGTACCCCCCAATTCTTATATCTCCTTCAATAATACCACCAGTTTTTCTTCCAGAGAGAACATCCATTAGAGTTGTTTTCCCAGCTCCACTGACACCCATCAATGCTGTAAGAATGCCGGGCCTAAATGTACCAGTAATATCAGATAGAAGCTGAAGCCTTGTTTGATTGAAACCTTTTTTTCTCATTGCCTGTGATGAAAATAACAATATAATCAATTAACCAATCATATCATCAGCCATATTTGTTTCTTAAAATTCAGGATTACTTATATGATTACCGAAGGGATGTCTACGTAGTATCGCAAATCCTCAAATGTTACAGTTAGTGGCTCAAAAGGTAAAATCATCTTTCCTGAAAGATCCATAAGTGACACTACTATTGAGAAAATGTACAAAGATTGTACTATTAAGAAAATCTGCAAATAGACGGAAAATAGAGACAAACTGTAAGCTAATGGTCGCTCACCCCTTTTTGGTCCTGTAGCAGCTTTTAAAGGAGCATCAGTAGGGCTCCTATCTCTATCAGAGCCAACACAATCTTTCTGATCTTGTAGTTCTAAGTATTTTTCGTAAGAAATCAAAGTGCGGGACTTCTCTGGGGCTGAATATTGATCAATGTATCAGTTATCAACTTAACATTACGAGAAATCATTCTCAAGGGCAGAGTAAGCAGTGGAAAGAAAAACTCACGCTTCAAGAATGTCAAAGCCAAGGTAAAAACAGCATTGAAGAGCATTGTGAAACCAATCAGAGCACCAATTGATATCCAGTAGAAAGAACTATCAAAGTTTAATCCACGACTTTCCAGTGTTTGCATTCCAGCAGTTGTGTTTCCAGATCTTACCTGTGAATTAATCAACTTCCCATTTTTGTTAGATAACACTGCCAGACAGATTTTATGTGCGTATATGTTCAGTAATCAGTAGTCAAATACTACCTTTTCCCACCGAGGAGCAAGAAATTCGTTGACAGTCAAGCCTATCTCCCCATATGTTAGAGGACAGACCCAAAATCCCCATTCAAGCCACGAAGGCATGGATTCTGCATCATAGACCAATAAGTGCAATTGTTGTATGATTATTCATTGACATAAAATACTCATAGGGCATTAAGAAATATTACTTTTGGGGATAATAAAGCCTCCAAATAACAAAAGCATTAATATAGCCATAGTCCCAATCGCAAAAGATACAGCCACAGTTCGGAAGATTGAGGCAATAGCACGAAACAAGGATATTGATGTTAGGTGCACAGTAAAAAAGAGAAGGAATTGGCGAATGAACCTGAGAAATGCAACATTGTTATGCTTGTTAGAGAATCAAAATATGCACACAAGAGCAAGATTTTATATGTGCTCAACAATAAGCAAAATTTTGGTACTTCTCAGTTGAAGTTTCAGAACATCAGTATCTATCTTTGAAGCCTAAGCTTCTTGTTGTTCTTGTTCCCAAAAAGTTTTATAGTTTGTAGATGGGACTCACCTTCCAACCTCAGGGCTAAAACCAATAAAATAGTATGTCAGGGAGGTCCAGACAAATGATTCTAGAAGTGAAAGTGGAACTTTCAGAATAGAAGCTGGAATAGCATAAGCCCAGGCAGGATAAAAGCACAAGTCTCTATGTTTGTAGAAAACTGCAAGTCTTGAGATTGTCATGTTCATTTCTGGAAACCCATCTACGATAAGTATAACCAGTGCATAGAATAGAGCACCCAGGTAAGCATTTGCATGGATGATATCAACAGCCAATTCTGAGCGCAGAAAAACAGTCATCGTTACTGACGCTATGATGACCAGCTGCAGCAACAAAAGAATCCAAATACATTTACATGAGAAGTTCAAATTGATGTCATGTGAATCGAACCATTTAAACATAAAGGAAGCTACCTGTGTGGATTTGAACACGTATAGGGAAGAATTTCTCTTCATTAAAAGGAATTCCCTTGCTGCGCAAGTTTTAAGTAGTTCCCATTTTGTTAACGAGTACTTTTTGAAAGATATAGCATTTTTGTGTCGTTCGGACTTATTAAATGAATGTCCAAGAACTTCATCTTGGATCAGGCCCAGATGACATGCTTTAAACTTTGTAATGAACTGATCGACAGAAACGTAACTGTAAGGATGGTCTTGGCAGTGCCAATATTGTGCTTGATCTTTTCGAGATATAACCTGCGGTAACTAAGTTAGCAAAACAATTTTCATTCATAGAATTGTACAAATAAGACAAATATGAAATGTTTAAACCTACTTCCTGAAGGAAGTCAGCAACTCCTTTTCTATCCGGGCACCTAAAACCACAGCCCTCAAAGAATTTGCAACTATAAGATAGTGGCCCATGATACACAATCTTGCCTTCTGCCATTAGGATAACATCATCAAAGAGATCAAATGTCTCTGGTGCTGGCTGAAGTAGTGAGATCAATGCAGTTGCGTCAGTAATATGCACCAAATGCTTTAGAAAGGAGACAATCTGGAAAGTTGTGGAACTGTCTAAGCCATTTGAAATCTCATCCATGAATAGAGCTCTCGTTGGCCCTACAATCAGCTCCCCTGCATAAAACGACCACGGAAAGAATTGATAGACTTTCAAACCCAATACAGTCTGTATAACAAAATTCATCAACCCACATTGGTACATTACCTGTAGTTAACCGTTTCTTTTGACCTCCTGAGATGCCTCTTCTCATGGGATCTCCAACCATTGTGTCAGCACAGATATCAAGGCCAAGAATCTACCAAAAATATTACAATGCAAACTGTATCTCAACAAGTTGCAAAGAAGAGGCAAAGATTTAGTCAGGTGGAAGAGACTTGGTGAAATACCTTAAGAATGTAGTCTGTTTGAAGGCTGTTTTCCAGTCCTTTAGCTGATATTGCCTGTCAAAAAAAATCAGTCTGAGTCATCCACTGCCATAAAGTCAGTTTTTCAATACCTAGAATGATATGCACATAAAGCCATGCTGCAAAGTACCTTACTTTCTAAAGGAATTAGATTGAGCGGCATGGTGAAGAAATAATGCAATTCAAAAAAGTTGTGTACCTTCATGTAAGCGTCTACATCAGGATCTGGGAAAATCCCAGCCAGCTTCTCTAGTTTAAGGACTTCCATCAGGATATCTTTAAATTAAAAAATATATATTAGACCTTCTCAAAAATTTGAGAGGATGGTATGTCAAGCAATGCAGGACGGCTCAATCATATTTTAGACCTTAGCCAAATTGTTTTAATTAGATCTTCCAGAAAATTTCATTTAAAATGTTTGTATTAATTTTATTAAAATTTTATTTATTTAAAATCAATTTCTCTAAATTTTGAGATGCAAAATAATTAATCAAATTTTTATATTCTAATTTTCCTAATATATCTTTCCTAATAGACAATATAGTTGACTTATTTAAAATTTCCTACGACATAATTGATCTTAAATAAATTATTATCAATGACTCCTTTTTTAGATTAAACTAACTTTCTATTCTTCTCTTATTTTTGAAGTTTTTTGTATCCCGATGCATATTTTTTAGTAGACATTTTTTTTCTAGTGAAACAAGAGTAATTAAGCAAACAATTATGCTAGATAATTATAAAAAATAAGCAAACAATTATGCTGGATAATTATAAAAAAAAACCTATTAACACAATAATATTTTTAAAAAGAAAAAAACTAAATAATCATGCTAGATGATTACATAAAAAATTAGGCAAACAATTATGATAGATAACTATTAAAAAACAACCCATTAACACAATAATATTTTTAAAAAGAAACAAAAAAAATAAATAATATGAGTAGTTAATAAGAGAATGGAAAGATAGAACCTGAAAATTTGACAACTTTAATTTTGATGGATTGAGGCTTTGAGTAGGAGTGATCAATGGAAAGTAAAACAATTGATTTTTTTTTTCTCTTAAAGAGAAAAGTAGGGTAAAGAAAGTAGTTTTTTCACCAAAGCAATGAAGGTTTCATGTATTTTTTTTTTAATTGGAAAAATATATTAATGGATAATAATTTAAAAAAATATGTGACTTTTATAGAGTTTTAGATGAAATATATGGAGGAAATAAATGGGATTAAAATTGTTAATTATAAAGTTAAAAGGGGACCTTGTAAGGATTAAGTAGTTTGGTTATGGAAAATATAATTATAAAATAATAAAAAATAAATTAATAATTAATAAGTATAATTTAGGAACAAAATTAGAGGCATTCATTTATGATGGGAATCTAGGCAACCGCCTAAATTGTCTAGGGGAGGAGCCGCCTATGAAGCAATGTATAGAAAAGTCCCCATTGCTTTGTGACCAGAGTGGGCTTACCAGCTCGATGTCCTGTACCCTGACAGCGTGCAGAGAAATCAATTGTTTCCCTCACTGTCATCTCTGCAATATGCAGATCATACTGGCTTATATAAGCTGATGTTTTCTGCGGAACAAATTCATCCAGTCTGTATCCGTTGTAAGACACTTCCCCTGAAACCTATAAGAGAAGAATAAAAAATTTAGGAGAGGGAAAATTTAAAAAAAGAAAAAAAAAAAAGGAATCTTAAGATGCAAACAAATCCGAGAAATAAAAAATGATGCGCAAAATTAACTAAGTCATGAAACCTTGAGAGAATGACTTAATTTTCCAGAGAGTGCCGATAGCAATGTGGTTTTGCCACACCCTGGAGGACCAAGCAGTAAGGTCATCCTACAATGAGCAAGAGCAAAACTAAGTTAACAAAAAATTTAGAGAAGCGAAAGATGTTAAAAGTCTTAGAATTTTAAGAAACTACCTTCCAGGCTTAATGATGCCATTGACATCTTTTAAAATTTTCATCTTCGCCACTTGTTTTAAACCAAATAGGTTGGTGAAACCCTGCCACAAACATAAATAACTTGAAAGTCAAGCTACCGTTTACAAGCAACGCGATAAGTCAAAGAAGTTGATGAACACTAGATATTTACAGTGAGCATGCTCTTGGTCGCGTTCCAAAGAGTGGGGAGAGGCTTCCCGCGAACTACTTCACATTCTGCTTCAACGCCAAGATTCTTAAATCTCACTTCCACAGTAGGCAACTGTACACCGACTCTGTAAAACACAATATAAACAAAAAATCAGTGTAATAACCTACATGTCTAGGTTTTCGGTGAGATTATTGCACAAGATTAGAGAGAGCCTTGACAGGTAAACGCATAGAAGTAGAAACAAAAAAAGGTTAAATATATTATATATATACCTGTCAACTCTCCTTTTAATCTGGTGCAGCAATCTCAGGTTATCATTTTCAATGTGTCTGATGAGCTTCTCTATGAACATATGCCGCTCCTCAGCTCCTAGTTTGGTGATATCAACAAGTCGTTTGCCATCTTTGTCATCAAACAAAGCTGTAGTAACCCTTTCAAAAGATGGCAACCTGTCAACAGCTGCCCATTGCGGGTCACGTTCTTCATGATCATGATCGTTATCATCTTCATCGTTGTCATGTATAACGCCACAAAAACTTGACGCGGAATTTCCAAATGAGGATCTCATGCTTCTGCCAGTCTCAGCTAACTCAATTCTCAGCAACCCAGTTTCATCGTCACCTGCCAATTGGGCCATTATCAATAACTTTGTCTATTTGTATTCTATACGTGCATATAAATAAAAAGATGAAGATGCGTATGTTCGGCTCATTTCACATTATTTGTAGAACCAAAACATCGAAAATTTTGGGACATAACAACTAACAAACATCAAGATCAGCATCATTGGAGTTGGTATGTCATGTCATTGCAAGAATGAAAAGCTTTATCAAAGTCAAACATGCTGGTTCATACGCATAAACTGTATTAAATTAAAATGGAAAATACTTAGTTGCTCCGCAATTACATGTTTAATATTACTTCTCACATTATTAAAATTGTAAATTGAAGCAGCGTATTCATTCTAACAACAAAACCAAGAAGTCATTCCATTGACTTCCTTAAACAAGAGTATAAATTGCGTGAGTTTGTTTCTCAACTGCGCAAGTGTCTGACCGATCTTTTAGTATTGCAAATCCGATTATATTGTTTCAAGGTTGTCATAGGCAAAATCGGTTGTTAAGCTAATTATTTCAAGTTATCTTGATTATATATAATCTTAAGGAAACACCACAACCTTTGAATTGCTTTGCTTAATGACATTCAATGCTCTACTATGAAACCTAAACGAACACTTAATGACATCTAAACAAATGACATTTAATGTTTCTAAGAAAACTAAACTAACACTAGGGATGTCAAAGTTACCTTGAACATGGGCATTGTGGGCCAAGTAATATCAGTACATAGATGAGGTCGGGTCAATTCTTGGTATCGCCTGATAAGTCTAGGGTATGGGTTGGAATCTAAATTTTATAAAAAAAAATTATAAAACATATATTATTTTAAATAATCACATTTAAAATTTTTAATAATCAAAGTTCAAATTTTCACGCCCAATTTTATTAAAATTTAATTTAAGAATTGTAAATTTATAAAATAAATTAGGAAATATACATATATAATATTATAAAAATAAAATCTAGACTTTTTAAGTTAGATAAAAAGAAGCCAGTATAGTTGTGGGTTTCTTAAGCCCAGTCTAGGTGTATAAAAAATATATCCGGACTAGATTTGGGCATTGCTATACTTGAAACCAAATCTAGAATTTGCCATCTCCACGAACACCCCAATATTTTATTCATCGATGCATAAGTAACGATCACAAAAGTTGTAGGCCCTATTTGGTATTGAAGTATTATGAAAAGATATTATAATTATGAAATGAAAGTGATGATGTGTGATAAATATAATTTTTAAATAATAATTTTGACAAAAATAGTAAAACTATTAGCGTTGTGTTATAATAAAGGATCTGTACTTTAACTTAAGTATTGGCGCCATGGGATTTGAATCCAATGGCCTATTGCATTTTTATTTTAAATCTTCACATGGTAGGGGCCAACAATGTGCAAGTTTTAAGAGTCCTTAGATTAAATCACCTCATACTTTAATCCATAACCACAAGTGTTTACAAAACACTTTATGGTGCATTTACTGATTTGTAATCGAAATGGACTTGAATCAAAATGGACAAGACCTCATCAAAGCATGCAGCAAAAAAAAAAAAATCAAAACATCTTGGTTGTTCTCACCATAAGCAGAACCTATTAATTTCATTATTGTTACACTGTTTTGACTGAGACCTCATCAAACTACAATGTTGATCATTCTCATCTCTTTTTTTTCCGAGTTGCCGACTATACTTGGTTTGTGATCCTAAATGAAATGTTTCAAAATTGTTTACGATATCAAAATTTAAATGATGTCGTGCTAATAGAACATTGTGCTATTATAGGTTATAATGATGGGCTTTTTAACCCTCCCAAGATGTGGAACTCATGGTATTTCGTGTTGATGATGGTGAAAATTTGTAATTGAGTGTTTGGACGTAAAGAAAATCAAAGAGAAAATGAATAGAAACTTTTGGATTATATTTCGAATATTCAATGAATACAGAGCTGAGCTTTTTAGCTAAATTTCTAGTAGCAGACTTCTACTAGCTCTTTTCTAACCAATAAAAAATTATATCTAGTATAGCCTATAACCAATTGCCACATGGCAAGTAATTACAATAGTATATACATGCATGTTATTCTACTTGATACCTCAGTTCCACTTTAACACATCAACTTCAGCACACATTATTTATTGTTCTTTATTAAGTAAGTGGTAATGGTACAAGTATTATAGTTAAGATTTTCTATAGAAAATATAGAGAAATGGAATGACTCAAAGTATGCAGTAGCATTTTTAGTTATTTTTTCCTTTTTTTTTGGAAGCATTAGATACTAATTATTATAGTTTTGTGGTTTGAATGGTAGCTATAACCTTAACATTCATAGTAATTTCAAGCAGAGATAGTGCATACTATGCAGAATGTACATGTTTTTTCAATAGAAAGGTTTCAAATTTGCAGTCTTGCTATATAATTATTTGCTAAAGCATTGCAATTTGTGCATATGCTATCACCTTTTACAGTCCTTTCTTTTCCTTAATTAATTAATGGAAAAACTTTAAGTTCTCATTGCTATGGCATTTGCTCTATTTACTTAGAAGCATGCTGATATTGCCGTTATTGAGGTGATATATAATTTTCACCTTATTTTTTTGTTTCAACATTTTTTCTGGGTGATGTTTCATACGCACAAGGGCTCACTCTCGTTCTTCTTTATCCTTTGCTAAAATTTGTATCCAAATGTCATTTTCTTACCCAATTAAAGAAAAAGAGCATGCTAATGATAAGTTTGTTTGCTTCTGATATAACAGGGCAAATTGGGTGTTGCCTAAGATGCAACAAATATCATTTCTAAGGTCTAAACTCAGTTATAATGATTATAGGTGAGGAAAATATGGCAACACTAGGTGGTTCTTTACAAACTATTGCTATGGCTAAGTCAGGAATCATCAAATTGCCATATGAATGAAGAAGTATGCACACACTGGGTAATGAGGTGGAAGTACTTAAAAATGGTGAAAGAATAACTAAATTTTTCTCGTTGTTGATTCTGCCGAATTATTTGACAATATGTTTTTGTTGTCATAACTTCATGGCATATTGAAATATTTTCTATGTTCTTATTTGTAGTAGAATCTAAATATTGTTGGTTAGAATTTTTCAGCTGCTTTTAGAGGACTATTTCTTCCACATATTTGTTGGGAAATTAATGGATGAAGGAGATACGCAACTAAAATGAAATTTAAAAATAATGAGACAATAAAATCACACAAGAATATTAGAAAGGGTAAAAGCCCAGTTAGTCCCTATATTTTAAGATTAGTGCCCGTTTAGTCCCTATATTTTTAAAAATGCCTCGAAACATCCCTGCCGTTAAAGTATTGATACCCCTACTGTTACTTTTTTATTTTTTTGACTTACTTTTACAATATTACCCTTTTATAATAATTTTTTTGGACATTAATAAAAAAAATTAAATTACCAATTTCACCCTAAAAAATAAAAAATCATATTAATTTTTTTTGCAAGCACCATTGCACACTTAGCAGTTTGCATAAAATTATTGACAATTTAATTTTTGACAAATTAAAATTAATATATATTTTTTATTTTTTAGGGTTAAATTGGTAATTTAATTATTTTTATTAATGTCCAAACAAATTAAAATGGTAATATTATAAAAGTAAGGCAAAAGAAATAAAAAGTAACAATATAATTTTTGACAATTAAAAATTAATATAATTTTTTAGGGTTAAATTGATAATTTAATTATTTTTTATTAATGTCCAAAAAAATTATTATAAAAGGGTAATATTGTAAAAGTAAGTCAAAAAAATAAAAAAGTAACAGTAGGGGTATCAATACTTTAACGGCAGGGATGTTTCGAGGCATTTTTAAAAATATAGGGACTAAACGGGCACTAATTTTAAAATATAGGGACTAACTGGGCTTTTACCCTATTAGAAATTACGTGGTTCAGCTTTTAACTTACGTCCATGGACAAAAAAAGAAGGAAAATATTTTACTAATGAAAATGAGTTACAAGTATTGTAACATTTTAGCTCACCACCTAAAACTTCAATACACCTAAACTCTTAAATCACTAGACTTTTAAATCACTCTCTAAATGAAAAAGAAGAATTGAAAAATTAAATGCTGAGAAATGAGGGGAGCCACCCCTTTTATAGCCAAAATTTGGCTACTATGTACCATTATTTTATTATTTATTATTATTATTTTTTTACGCGGCCAACCTCGTTTTTTCTTTTGTTTCTACTTCTGTTTTCTTTCTCTTATTGTCTTTTTTTCTTCTTTCTTTTGCGTTTTCGGTGGGCACAAACAATACCCATCGTTTTATCTTTTTAACATTCTCCCACTTGGAGATTAGATTGAGAACCAATCAATTTCTACATCATCATTTCTGCTTCTCCATAGTCATGCTACTTAAGTCTGACGTCTCTGCTAGGCCACAATAGGACCTACTCTAGATAAATTTGTCAGTATTGATCGGCTTGATCAAAACATCTGCTAGGTTCTTTTTGGAATGGATTTTCTGTAAATCCACACTTCTATCTTTCACAACTTCTTGAACGAAGTGATACGGTACCCGTATGTGATTTGTCCTGGAATGAAAAGTTGGATTCATTGCAATATGCAAAACACTCTAACTATCACAAAATACAGGAATTTTCTATTATTTGTGCCCGAACTTGTCCAATAATTTTTGTATCCAAATACCTTTCTTACAAGCTTGTGTAGCTACCATGTACTTTGATTCTGTTGTAGATAGAGCCATAACGGCTTACAGTTTCAAAACTTAGCTTATAGCTCCTCCGACAAGTATAAACACATAACTAGTAGTGAATTTTCTCTCCTGCAAAATCTGAATCCATATAGCCCCTGACAGTAAACTATGATCCTCCATAACATAATGCAACATATGAGGTTCCTCTAATATATTTCAAAATCCTCTTCACAACTATCCAATGCTCTCCACCAAGATTCATCATGTATCGACTAATTGTTCCCACTGCTTATGCAATTTCTAGTCTAGTACATATCATAGCGAACATCAAACTTCCTACTGTTAATGTATACGGTACTCAAGACATCTCCCTGCTCTCTATTTCATTACTAGGACACATACTTAAGGATAATTTAAAATTAACAGGAAGTGGGTAGAGATTGGCTTACGATTATGCATGCTGAAGTGTCACAAGATTTTCTTCAAGTAGTTCTTCTGAGAAAATCAAATCTTTATGTTATTTCTGTCTCAGTGAATTTGTATCCTTAGAATCTTGTTTGCTGATCTCAAGTCATTCATTTCAAACTCCCTAGCCAATTGTGCTTTTAATTCTTATATTCGATCTTTGTTAGGGTCTTCTACCAACATATCATCCACATATAACAGTAAAATGTTGAAGCGTTGTAAGATTTTTTTCAAGTAGTTCTTTTGAGAAAGTCAAATCCTCACGTTATTTCTATCTCGATGAATTTGTATCACTAGAATCTTGTTTGCTGATCCAAAGTCCTTCATTTCAAACTCCCTAGCCAATTGTGTTTTTAGTTATTAGATTCAATCTTTGTTAAGGCCTGCTACCAACATATCATCCACATACAACAACAAAATGATGAAATCATTATCTTTAAATCTCTTATAATATGCACAATAGTCTGAACTGAGTCTACTATATCTAAGGCTCATAATGAAGGAATCAAATCTCTTACACTAATACATCGGTGCCTGTTTGAGACTGTATAAAGATTTGTTCAATCTGTAAATCAAGTTCTCATTTTTTTTAGCAAAACCTTCGGGTTAGAGTCTAAAAATTTCTTCTTCAAGTTCTCCATAAAGAAATATTGTTTTCACATCTAACTGCTCAAGATGTAGGTCAAATGTAGCACACATCACCAAGAACATTTTGACTATCGTGACTTAAACCACTAGGGAAAATATTTCGTTAAAGTCAATACCTTCTTTTTGAGCATATCCTTTCACCACCAATCTTGCACGATATCATTCTACTTGGTCATTGTCATCACGTTTGATCTTGTAAACTCATTTGTTACGAATGACTTTTATTTCATGTGGTAGTGGTACAAGTTCTCATGTCTTGTTCTTATGTAGAACCTCAATTTTTTCCTGCATTATTGTCATCTACAAAGCAACATTTGAACTGTTTAAAGTGTCATGGAACGTTAATGGCTCTCTATCATCTGTTAGAAGACAATATGCAACATTGATCTTTATGACATAATCCGAGTGCTACACTGGTGGTCGTCTCTCAAGAGTTGACCGACGAACTTCTAAAGACTCGAACACGATTGGTTCTTATTTCTCGTGCTCTGGTACTGCTTCAGAAGAATTTAAATCTTTTGGATTATTTTCCATATATATTGGTACAGTCTCTGACTTTTCTTTTATAGTGTTATCATCTACATCTCTCATTTGCAATTGATATTCTACAAAGCTAATATATCTACTGATGACGATCCTATAGGCAATGGGGTCCTACAAATGATACCCATTTACTCCATCAACATATCTCAAGAAGATACATCTTCTAGATTTTGGATTCAGTTTTGCTCTTTCTTGGCATTGTACATAACGTACACAAGACATCTAAATGTATGTAGGTAAGAGTAATCAGCTGGCTTTTCAGTCCACATATCTATTGGAGTCTTTAGCCTAATTGCCGTAGACGGTGACTGATTTATTACAGAACAGACAGTTTTGTCTACTTCTGTCCAAAATGAATTAAATAGACCTACGTTCATCAACATATCTCTTATTCTTTCTGTAAGATTTCTGTTCATCCACTCTGCTGCTTTATTTTGTTGAGGAGTGTATACTATCGTAAACTATCTCTAAATAGCTTCTTGCTTACATAAAATAAGAAACTCGTTGTCTGTATACTCTCTATCATCTTTCCGGATTCAAGTTCTAACCGTGCTTTATATTGTTTGAATACTGAAAATACATATGACTTTTTGCACCAATGACTATCTATTTGTCCCAAAGATAATAGATTTTTCTTCAAGTCGTTGACATGTCGTACCTTTTTAATTATGTGAATTGTACTATCAAACATTTTTATTTTGATAGTACTAATGCCAGCGATCTCTAAGGCATAATCATCTCCCATATATACATATCCTCCTAAGATAGGTTGATGTGTCGAACCATTCTCTCCGAGAGGTGATGTGCCAGGTAGCACCTGAGTTTATGAGTCAAACGTCAGATAACTGTTTTATGCCTTATGAAACAGTCGTGGTCTCGCTGTAGAGAATTCCACCATCATTCGAGATATTTGCTATACACCCCTGAGCATTTAATGACTCATGTTCTTTGCCCACTCTTATCTTCTAGTTGTTCCAATACTCTTTTTTAACGTGCCATTTTTTGCCACAGTTTCAGCATTTAACATTCTTTTTACTTCTAAATTTTGATTTACCATGATTGTGACTCCCGCCGAAGCCACGTTCCTTTGATCCTTTATCACCGATAGCGCTTCTGCTTGTTGCGAAATTACTTGCTTGTTTTTTTACTTTTTCGCATGCTCTCCTCATTTATTACAGAGGCTGCCACATTGTCGAAAACTAGATTGTTTGTTGGATTGTTGTTCGTCAGGTTGATGATGAGTTGATCATACGAATCTGGTAGACTTTAAAGTAGAAGATCTGCATGTTCATTTCCTCTATTTTATGACCAACGTTGTGAGTTGTGAAAATAGAGTCTTCAAAGTGTTGATATGGTCGGTCACCAATGTAGATTCCGCCATTCGAAAAGTGTAGAGTCTTATTTTTAAGAAAATCTTATTGTCCAGTGACTTACCCTTGTACAATTTTGTAAGAGTATCTCATATTTTCTTTGCTGTATTTTTCTCCTCCACACTGAATAATACCAAGTTTGCAAGTGCCAAGTGTAGATCGACGATGGTATTGCCGTCCATCTCATTTGACTTGTCATCATTAGTTATCTCTATGGGTCTTTTTTCCATTGCTGGCAAGTAATTATTTTTCCTCAGAATTGCCTGCATCTTCATTTTCCATAACGAGAAATTATTCCCGTTGAACTTCTCAATTTCATACTTTGCCGCTATTTTGTTGATAAATACCGCACACAAGCTAGTGTATCACTTTAAATAGTTGTGAGTATATGTGAGAATGCACGCTAGGAAATTTCCCAAAAAAGACTGGAGGGGTCACAACGATCCCTCTTAAAACTTAGACTCCTTAGTCTCTTATTACCTTTATGATAGAACTTTCCTAACCATGTGCAAGACCACACAGTTGCTCTACTCATACCACTATTCCCTACTTTGCACCGTAAAATTCTTGGATCGCTCCTAGCGTTTCTTGTGAGCAATACTATATATATAAACAGTCCTATATACGTGAACAATACCGTATACGTGAATAGTCTCATATATTTGAACAATACCATATATGCAAACAATACCCTTTACGTGAATAGTATCCAACTCTAAAATACAACCAATAGCTTTGATACCACTGTTGAGAATTGATTGGATAAAGCAGACACGCAATTAAAATGAAATTAAGAAATAATGAGACAATAGAATCACACAAGGACACCAAAAATTATGTGGTTTGACTTTTAGTTTATGTTCACGGGCTAAGATAGAAAAAAATATTTTACTAAAAAAATGAGTTACAAATATTGTAGTATTTTAACTCATTACTTAAAACTCCAATACACTCAAACCCTCAAATCACTAAACTCTTAAAATCACTCTCTAAATGAAGAAGAAGAACTGAAAATTAAATACTGGCAAATGAGGGGAGCCGCCCTTTTTATAGTCAAAATTTGGCTACTATATATTATTATTTTATTATTTTATTTTTTTCTTCACGCGACCCGCCTTTTTTTCTTATGTTTCTTCTTATTTTTTCTTTCTCATCTTGTCTTTTTTTCTTCTTTCTTTTGTGCCCACCGCTTTACCTTTTTGACAATATTTAGCTTATCATTTGCAATAAAGCATCGTTGATGCATTCTCAGATGATATCAGCATATGATGCTAGAATTAGAGCTACCTTGAATGGACTGAGTATGTTCAATGATAGACCTTACCAATCTTTTGATATAATGGTACAAACTAAGATACTTTAAGCTGGTATGCTCCCAAAAATTTGCTTTTTGAAACCTTATATATATCTTCATATCTTTAATTATGTACATCTAAATCAACTTCTATTATTATTTTTCCTATGCAGTCCATTGAGTTATTTGATGTAAAGTTGTGCATGATTGGAAATCATCAACTTCGTAAGGCATCGATTGCAACATGTACAGCACTCTGCCTCCATGATCACGGTGGATATTTGATATTATCTTATCAAATTTGAATAACAGAAATTTTCTTAATGAATAGTTATGGTAAGAAGTATAATGCAGTTTGCTTCAGTTACGGATATCGGCTCAAAATTCCTATCTCTGTTCTCTGACATGTGCTGGCTGCAACCTTTGGACACGTACAATGCTGATTATAATATGTATTTTTTGGCACTCAATCTTAATGTCATCTGTGTTTCAGATCATATTGGTGGCTTTTGGAAGTTTACTGCGAGTGATTTTTTTATGGATTAATTTTCTTTTCTACTGATGGGTTGGTGATTGGATATTGTAAAGGATTTATGAGATATTGGTACAGATTTGATTCACCATGTATTTTAATGATTTAATTTGTTTGAAGTTTCAAGTGATTGAAATTCTAAGTGCATGATGCTATTTTTTTTTTGAAGGAGTGCATGATGCTATTTGGTATTTGATAGTTTGTATGAATTTGAATGTAATTTTTATTTCAGTTAATTCAAGTTTTAACATGTGGATTTTGTTATTTCTATTTCAAAGTTTTGGAATTTAAAAATAATAATTAGTATTATTGTAATTTCAAGATTAAAAATAAGAACTTTATTTTTTTAAAACTTAAATCTCATGATAGAGAATGTGAATCATTAATTTATGATGGATTTTGAAGAAACACACCAAATTTAAATTAGTCGTTAAAATTTTCAATTAATTACTAAAAGCCTTGTAAAACGACGTCGCTTGGTCCGTGACATATGTGTGGACCAAATGATATATGCGTGGTAGATATAAATTGTCGCAGGTAAGGATGGCAAAATATCGGGTCGGGCTCGGGCTTGGCCAAGCTCGACCCGACCCGATCAACAAAGAGTTAAGGCCCGACCTTAAAAAAGCCCGAACTATTTATAGTTAGGGTCGGGTCGGGCCCGACCCGAATCGGGCCAACATCGGGTCGGGTTAGGCCCGACCCTACCGAAATTATTTTTCACCCACAATTCAATGTTGAAAAATCAATTTTTTCATTGCATATATAAGAATTCGGATAAGGATATGAAGCATCTACTGTTTAACTAATAAATAATTTATTTTTTTAAAACCATGATACACAAATATATATCAAATATTTTCAATGCAATTAAATTAAAAATACACAATGCAATTAAATTAAAAATACACAATATAATTCCACAACCATTTTATCCGTACACAATTCAATTTAATAACCCAACATAAAAATAAAAAATTAAAAACTCATGTCTTATATAAATAAAAACACTCAATGTAATTCCACAACCATTTTAGTCATACATAATTCAATTCAACAACTCAACCTAAAAAAAAAACTCATGTCTTATACAAATAAAAATGCAATATAATTAAATTAAAAACATGCAATGTGTAATGTTGTGAGGATGTGTTGTGTGCGTGTGTTAACTTGTGTTATTTTTTTTTAAATAGGATCGGGTCGGGTCGGGTCGACATTAAGCCCGACCCTAACCCTAAATTTATTCGAGCCTTAAAATCTTGACCCTACCCTACCCTAAGCCCTAAAAATTCAGGCCGGGTCAATCGGGCTAAATTATCAAACCTAGTCGCAGGAACATGTGATAGCACTGCCACAAAATTATCACAGAGGCTACAATGACGTATAAAGATTTTGTCACAAAAGTGGTCAAATGATAGATATTCCGCACGAGAGAGGCTTCCATCACCAGCGCCACTTTCTGTTGCACCAGCCAGTGGCCACCCACCACAACGATACACTATTAAAATTTTACATTTTATTGAATTCAATTAGTCATTTTGAATTTCTTATTATAATGCCAAATTAGAACCCAACAATTTCAACAGATCAAAATGATGCTTCTCGTGTACTTATACCTTAGAGATCAGTTTATTTTTTGTTTTTTTTTACGAACAGGCTTTCTTACTGTTTTTCTATTGTCATTTGAGTGAATCTGCATTCTTGCATTTGTTGAAATTTCATTGGATGACACTTCAATTTAATCTCTTGCACTTGGAGAGAATTAAAATTGCTTTGATAGGAACATAAATCTCATCCTCCATAATTTGAATTTGAAATAACAATAAATTAAAGAACGATGTTAATTTCGATCTAAAGAAGCAAATATGTTTTAGCATTTTATTCATCACTAAACTAGTAGAATGACATGACACGAATTGGGTCGGGCCTGAAGTTCAAAGGACTGAGCCTGTTTAGGAATCAGACCTTTTCTTCGGGTTGCAAGGTTGGGTTCAGGCTGGGCGAAGCCCGAGCCCAACCCAGCCCGTTACCATCCCTCTGCATGTTTAAATTCAGCCCAGCTCAACATCAATTTTTAGGAATGATGGGAAATTGGTAAAATACAAGATGACAGAATAGCATTGAAAATCTCTTCGCATGAAATAAAGCAACAATGAAATATTAGGCGCACAGTATGGACTTCCACTCTTCTTTTTATTCCAAAACAAAAATAGCCAAACTAACTTCAGTTTAATGGCATGGCTATGATATAACGGCATTGGCCAAACCAACTTCAGTGGACATAGACTTTCGCTAGATCCTCACGCTTTCTCTAATTATAAACATAAGTATATATAAGGAATATAAAGTAAAAAAAAATTAGTAAAAGATTAAAAAAATATAAAATCTGATGCAATTTGCTTCGTAGTTTATTAAAATATGCATTTTTTTCTTTTATCTTGTCTTATATTTTATATGGAAAAATGATCTAGTGAGCATTAGTGCCTACCATGTGGTAAGTACTAATTACAGGACAGAATTATGTGACTCTTTATAAATAGTATTAAAGTGGTAGATTTCTATGACAGTACCGCATGACACTATCATCCATTAGATCATTACTATACATATATGCAGATTTAAGATGTAATAAGGGATCATGTACTTTAATTTTGAGCCATTTGATTTGAATTCAATATTTCAATGACCTATTATTTTTTATTTTAAAATCTACACATGATAGGGTCGACTAATTGCAGATTTTATAACCCATTGGATTTGAAGAGTGCAGGAACTTACATTCTTCTCTCTTGCATGCATTATTTCCTCTCATGCAGCTTTACACTTTTTAGATTTTCACTACTTCTGCTTAGTCGAAACGTGGCCATTCGAATTCCACCAGACTTGGTCGTACATGGATTCTGGCCAATTAACTCTACCGGATTGGGACAACCATAAAGAATAATTCAATGCCAATATTAATGAAACTGAATTTGTATTCTTTATTCCCTCTGTTTTTTCCTTTTTTTTTTTAAGTTTTATTGGCCAATAGTCTTTTATTTCATATATTAATTTTTTTCCTATTTCGCTTATTATATCATTCTTATTGCATATTTACAATAGGTTGGAGATCAAATTCTGCTTAAGATATGAAAACCTACTAGCCAAATCTGGGAAATTAAACTTATATATACAATGTGTTTTTCGGCGCAGTCAGTAGGAAGGACATTGCAGTGGCTAAACTTTATTCGGAAATTGGATGGATTATATTAGTAATAGCATTGTGTGGATATTAATTTATATATTTGTATGTTGGCGTCCTCATTGGACACATCATTGAGGTAGCGTTTGTTTTTTAACTTAATGACTTAAAGTGACTTAATTTAATTAATTAAGCTAATTAGAGATGTTTGTTTTTATAACTTTAACTAGAAAATAAAACCGTCCTTCACGCGGCTTTGAAAAAAGAATTTAGCATTATCCTTTTTTCTTACTTTACACTTGATGAAACTAATAAAAAAATATGAATTGATTTTTTTTAAGATAAGGCAACCTTATAAAAAAAATATATATTAACTAGCAATACAAATAAAGAAGCAACACAAGATAAAGAATAAAATAAGAGAATATATTATAGAGTGATTTTATTCATTCCAATTGTGTGTGTAAAAAACAAAAAGATGAGCTCTCATTTTATAGTTACATAATCACTCCATGAAATTAATAAAAAATTATGGATCATAATTCTTTGTGAGATAGTGGGAGTTATAGGGAAGCTAAAGGTTGCTAATGGGAGATAGTGGGGAGATTAAGAGATATATGTTATGAACATCTACATTTATTTTAATAAATTCATAACACTCCCCCTGGATGTTCATTACAAAGAATATGCCTCATCAAAATCTTTACATAATTGTTATTGTGTAATAACAATCAAATTAATTATGAGAAGATAAAAAGTCAAATTTAAAAGAAAATTTCTCTATTTAGTAGATAATAGAGAAGATACAAAGATAAGAAATAGTGATGCCACATCACCTCCTCAAGTCCCAACTTTATATATATATATATATATATATATATATATGAGACTTTTTAGATAATTTTAACTTAATAAAATAAGTCAATTTTTTTTGTTTTTTTACTTAATGGAGAAATTTAAATTAAGTCAATTACTTACTAATGTAAACAATATCCATGTTTTATAATTTATTTTTCATGTTATCCCAAAACTCACCCGTAGACATTTACCCCACATAAAAATATCTCTATTTTTCTTTCTTATATTATATACGATAAATTTTGAAATTTATGGTATTTTATATATTAAAATTCTAAAATAATTATGTATTCACTTGAATATAGTTTTACTTATATATGTTAAAATATTATGGTATTTAATATATTATTCATTTAACATTCAAATTTAATAAGGATACAAATGTAAAAGTACATATTTTCAGCTTTTTCAGTTGAAAAAAACAAACACTTAATATTTATTTTCCGAGATTCAGACAGAAAAACAAACATATTATTCAGATTCAAACATTCAGATCTATTTAGAATTCAGACTAATTCAGGTTTATTCAGATTTCAGACAAAAAAACAAACGCCACCTAAGTCTTCATCAATAATATAATACCAATTTCATTTAGATTATGCAAAGTGTAACAACATGGGATTGGAAAAAAAAAACAGATATAGGTAAATTAGGATTTTATGCATTATATGTATATGAAGTCCATATGAGTGTGTAGAGAGATATTTTAGCATGAGGGAAATGCACAATGCGAGAAGATATGATGAAGTTAGGGTGAATCATAATAGTGACACAAGACCTGGGCATTGCTTCATATAGGGACCAGAAGATCAAAGTAAATAAAGATAAATCAATCTCTATATGGAAGTTATCAATCAAATTCAAACAAACAATATCTTAAGGACATCATACTAATGTGGGAGTCATTCTTGAAGATCAATATGGAGTTGATTTGATTTATCACGATTATAAAGAGATATTGAAGAGATAATATTCATATATTATCATGAAGGATTTCTTATATATCTGAAGGCTTAAAGGATGAAGATTTGAGAAGATTGGACTTTTCATACACATATTCATCTAGCACTATATAAAGGCGAATCATTTACATATTTTGATAGAAGCCACACACATTCATCTTTGTTAAGCCTCCTAGTGAGATTTTGGAACTTATGTGTGGCTTTATGTCTTCTCTTTGTTATTCTATCTATCAGACTTTTACGAGAAGAGGTTGTGTTTGTGTTCAAATTTTACTTTTCTTTGTGGTTTTGATTACTTGGTGATTTTTTCAGCCAGTGTTTGCAGAAGCAAAGGTTGTTCGAGTAATAGAATGATTGTACATCAAATGCTACAACCTTAGAATCATTCTTTGATTTGGGAGATGTTGTTTATGATCTTTCTAGGATAATGTGATGATTTTCCAAATAAATCATGCAATTTATTTATTTAACCAATTCCATACCTTATTGGTTGATGCGGAAACAAATCATCACGAATCTGCAAGAATAAAATAAGCTCCCTCTAATCTCCAAAAACTAGGAATTAGCACGAGCAGATCGCAATGAATAGGAATCGATTGCTAGAAACTGGAACCTTCACGAGCAAATCTCCTTCACAAACAAGCCACCTTCACAAATGGATCATCACGAGTTTATGTCACTGATGATCGGAGGACAATCATGTATTTGGAAAATCTCATCAATTCACGAAGCAAGAACCCACTGCCTATTTCCCTTTTCTCTCACTCTCTTTTGGTGTTACTCTGATTCTTATGATTATTATTGTGTGTGCTTTCACTCACCCATGTAGTGTTTATATAGTACAATAAGTGTAGTTTAATCCAAATCAACTTCCTAGAGTTATTTGATTAAACTACATCTTATGTGATTATGATTAAGATAAAATATTAATTTTATCTTGTATAAATCCTAGATAAATTCTAAGTCTATCTTATCACTTATTTTAGATTAATCCATCCCATCATAGGCTTTAAATATAACAGAAAGGATTGTGTGTTAATAGTATAAGAATTCAACATAGAGGTGACATACCATTGACTTAGAAGTATTGCTCAGTAGACAAAGCAAAAGATGTGTGGTGTAAGTGAAGTATTCACCTAGTGAGGTTATAACAAGGTAGTGGCAATTATTGAGAGGGAGTCTCATTGTATAAGGTTTCAATAGTTTGTAATCTCTTGAATTTAGTAAAGGGAAATTATCATTCGTCCACCCTAAGATTACATCGTTATCAAAATTATATAAAACTTTCACAGTGTATCAACCGTCCACCCTTAGATGAAAAAAAATATCTCTCAATCTCCATTCCGTCAACTTCTGTTTACAACTTAACAGAATTGAAATAAAATGACAATATTGCCCTTAACCTAATGGCTACCAGCACCGATACCCCATCGCTTTCACTCCCACCAATCAAAGATCGAGTTGTAATAGTGACTGACTCATCTTGAGGAATCGGCCGAGAAATCGCGATTCACCTTGCCCAACTCGGAGCCAAAATTGTCATCAACTACACCTCCAACTCGGCTTAAGCCGACGTCGTAGCCGCCGAGATTAACTCGTCGGCTTCCCCTGCCACATGTCCACCACGAGCCATTACTGTCAAAGCCGACGTTTTGGATCTGGCCCAGGTCAAGTCTCTCTTTGACTCCGCTGAGCAGGCTTTTGACTCGCTGGTTCATGTCCTGGTTAACTCTGCTGGGTTGCTTGATCCGAAGTACCCCACTATTGCAAACACTTCATTTGATGACTTTGATCGTATTTTTAGGTAATCTATGATGGGAAAATATGATCTTTTTTTGGAACTGTAAATGGTAGGTCTGATGTATTCCTATGGTCATGTTAAAAATTACGGGAAAAATGAATTTTTTCATTTTTTTTGGTTGCTTCGAATCAGTAACTTGAAGGGGGGAAAAGTAGTACTGGGTATGCTTGGGTTTGAGATGTGTGTTTTTAAGTCGGTTGAAGATTGTAAACTTTAGTTGTGAAGTAAAACGACGTGTCGTCCAATAAAACGACGTGTCGTCCAATAAAACATTCAATCGTCTGGTAAATGGCTGACATGTCATATTTTCCCATAGCTGCTTCTATCTTAAAAGACCATATTACCCTTATGACGTGTTAAGTTGTAAACGGCAGTTGACGGAATGGTGGTTGAGAGATATGTTTTGCCATCTACGGGTGGACGGCTGATACACTGTGAAAGTTTTGTAGCAATTTTGATAACGATGTAATCTTAGGGTGGACGAATGATAATTTCCCTTTAGTAAATTACTAGATATTTGAGCATGGGTTCTTAGATTTAGGGATTTGAACACTGAACCGCATAAAAATCCTAATGTATGCTTTTTTTTACATACTTTATTTTTAAGCATTAAATTTATTTAATTAATTTTAAATTGAAATTGATAAGGCTACTAAAATTGGATCTATTAGATTATATAAATGGTTATCCGTTTAATCATTTATGAAAAAATATTCACACATTGAATTGGCTAACTAAAAAGATACAAAGTAGAATGGAACAATATACAACAACATTGATTATAAGAACGCAAAAAAGAAGATACATGGTTATGTTCACCTAGTTAGGTGCTTTTTTTTAAATGGCACATATATCTGCTAAAGAAGGTGCTTACATGCGTCAATGCTAAAAAATAAAATTATATTTCTAACTTTATGTTACATAACTAGATAAAATATTCAAAAAAAAGAAAAATAGATTAAAAAATATGTGAAAAGGACCTTACAATCTTTATTTTTCAAATATATATTTTATTTGTCCTATTATCCTATCTTTGTTAACTATTTCCCTAGCCTACATTATGTCTTAATAAAAGTCCTTATTGATTTTAGGGACTATAATCTAAAGTAAAAGCATGTCATTCTTGGTGTGACATTATTCTTTCATATTAGTGCGAGTGTGCAATATTATTTTTCTCTCAATTTACTATTCTTTGGAGTGACTCTTTTTATTGGTGTTTATGTTCTTTTGAAAGTGTCACTTTACTCATAGAATTTTGGAATTTGACATGTCATTCTTGAAAGTGGTTTGATTAAATGTAACTTTAATAATTATTCATTTTGCATGAGTTTACTTAACTAATTATGTGAATGGTTGATGTGGGACTAATATTTTTTTAGGTCAGAGATAATACTCATATTTTTATTTGATTGTTGTCATTTGATTAAAGAAATAAATAAAATTTTCCTAAATAAATAAATAAAATATTTCAATTTGTATTTAAATTTCACTTGATAATATCGCTTTAATTGCTGGACACTAGCAATAAGTTGATTGAGGGATATGATCAACGCTTGAAAATGTACATTTAATAAGGTTAAAACTATTATTTTAAAGGAAAGTGGAGCCACCTGGTCAAGATAAGCAAGTTGCGGTTGGCTGTCACTTGCCTATCTTTTGCATTATTAAAAAATAATAATGAAAAATTAAATAGTAATAAAATAAAGAGAAGAAATAGGTTGTTCCTGCCTATAAAGGTAGGGAGCCAGAGCATGAAAGAAAAAAAATATAAAAGAAAAAGTCGAGAGAGGAGAGGAGAATCAGAGAAGTGTCGGAGGCAGCATGCAGAAGAGGTGTGAGAAATGGAAGGCTTAGTTTCCAAAATTTCTTCTCTTTTGCATTTATTTTAGAAGTTTGAATTTTAACTCATAAATAAATTTAGTTAGCGTAATGATTATAAAATTTTTAAATACTACTAAAATAATTTATTTAATTCATAAATAAATTTTCACATCATTACGTTAATGGAAAAAATTTATAATTCATAATTAATAGATGAAGATAACTTGATTATTTAATTAATCAAAAACTGATATTAATTTTAATTTCTAAAATTATATTATAATAAGGCAATCTTATACTTATGAGTAATCAATATAATTTTATGTTTTTAATCTATTATTTAATCAAGATAATATATAATATAAGTTTTTTATGAAAAAAAGAAGATTTAAAGTTAACTTTGGCTTAGTGTAGATCAATTTAACAAGAGTTTTAATATAATTTTATTAAGAATAAATTTTTAAAAAATAAAATTTCATTAAATCATATTTTTTTCTACTGAGAGTTTCATCTTACTTAACTATTATTATTTAGCCAAGTATAATTGAAATAAAGATAATCAAAATTAAAATAACTGAAATAAAAACAAAAATAAATTTATTTATGAATGGAAATTCAAACTTCCAAAATAAATTAATTTTTAATAAATAAATTATTTTCCAATAAATTAAACCTAACTTAATAAATTAATAAACAAATAATGAATTAAGATTAAATAGTTTATTATATAATAAATTAATAAAATTTAGTGTGCCAAAAATAATAATTTATTATATAATAAATTACAAAAGATTTAAATACAAATAAAAGAGAAGAAATTTTGGAAACTAAGCCCTCTGTCTCGCATCCCTCCGCTGCATGCTACCTCCGATACTACCCTTTAATTCTCCTCCCCTCGCCTGACTTCTTTTTTTATTTTTTTTTCTTTTGTGCTCTGACTCTCTTTCCCCACTTTTTATTAAAAAAGGCACGAGATGCCTCTTCATTCTCTTTATTTTATTACCTTTAATAATGCAAGAGATAAACAAGTGATAGCCAACTGCTAGTAATATAATTTTATATTATAGATATATTTCAAGAATACGGAGGAATTAGAGTTGAAAGTGGGAGACAAAAAAGATAATTAGATATATATATGTGTGTGTCTATAATTATAATAATTATTATTATTATAAGAAAAAAATATAAGAGTACAAGAGTGTAGAGACTCTTATATAAAATAATTGTTGAAATTAAATTACACAAAATTAAAATTAAAATAAAACTAAATATATTTGAACTTCCAAATTAAATTACAAGAAAATTGAATACAAAGGAAAAGAGAGGAAATTTTGGAAACTAAGTCCTCCATTTCTCACCTCTCTTCTACATGCTACCTCTTCCACTAATTCTTCTCTCCTCTCCTGACACATAAGGTGATACTCCACTTAAGATGACTTTTCCGTCATTTTCTAGAATTCTAAATAGTCCTTTATATTCACTAGTTCAATGGACTTTCAGATGCAGTTGTATAATTTTTTTTTATTGGTTGAGTCTAAAAAAATAGAAATCTTATATAAAATAATAAATTGCTAAGCTATATAGGCATTGTTTGGTTATTGATCGACTCTTGTTTTTCAATAAATGAATTGAGGACATATGGTGGGTAACTCTAGGGGTTTTGGAAATTTTGACGTTGAGGAACTGGTTGTGAAGATTGTGCATGGTTATCATTTCTCCAACTGAAATTTGGATGGTTTCTCCAACCAGCGTTGTAAGTTTGGGAGTATGGATTGGGATTTGGCCTTTTGAAATTGTCAACGACATTCACTTGTTCATGCAAACTTTCTCTCAGAGCTGGCAAGGTTGGACAATCTTGCGTAGAATAGTTAGTAGAATCGTAAACATAGCATGAAATATTTTAAATAGACTTTATATGATCATTTTCAACTTTAATGCTTCGACTTTTCTAGCTAATGATGCAAATTTGGCTTAAAAATCATGGTCTTCCCCTAAGGTTATGCATGTCTCCATCATATGGAGATTACTGGGGTTTACTTGATGACTCATAAGAATCAATTGTATCCCAGTATTGTGCATTCTCTGCTAAATAGTTAAGATAATCGAGTGCATCTTCAGGACTTTATTCCTAAACTCACCATTACACATTATTTCAATGACTTGTCTACCTTGAGATGTTAATACTATTGTGCAAATTTTATTAAACCCGCAAGTGCACGAATCTATTATAGAATAGATCAATGGTGACGAGTGTCGATCCCACAAGGAGGTGGATTTTAATTATATGTAGAGTTAATTTTTGAATTCGGTAATTGGATTTGTGGTGAAAGTGATTTAGAATATATTAGAATTTAAATTGGAATGGCGGGATTAAATTAAAGTGGAAACTATTATAATTGAAGTGCTTGGATATTTAGATCCGCATCAACATGCATCATGGGCTAAATATTTCTTATTAATGCCAATTAAATCATGAGGGGGAATCCACACCTCATGAATCACACTTTAATCAATATGGTACTAAGGGCTTATTGTGCTAAATAATAATAACCTTGTACTAGGGAACCGGTGAAACTAGTGCCGTATCTAGACAATATTATTATTATTTATCGACGAGAAGTCAAAACATCCACAAAAATTAGAAGGAAAAAGAAAATAAATTTACCAAATAAAGCCCATGACACATGTTGAGATTTCACCTTCAACCCAAACTTGAAAGAAAATTAGCTACTCATAATTGAATTACGGGTAAAATAGAAATCTATTAAAATACATAGAAAGTACAAAATGGAGAAGGAATTACAGAAAATGGAGTCCAAAAAATAGATTCAGAAATCTCAAATTAGGGGAGAGGCCCCTTTTTTTTTATAGATATATTGAGTAAATCATGGTCATCGAATTAAAAATAGTTTGGACGCTCAAGATTGTGCCACATCATTAGTCAACAGTATGCGGTTTGACCACGCGGTTTGAACAGTCAACCGGCTTGAATAGTGACGCGGTTTGGTTGAAAATAATCATTGTGTATATGCATGTATCGTACGCGTAATTTTTGGTCCACTAACATGCTGCCATGTCCACCGATCAACAGTACATAAGAATTTTCTCCAATGGAATCGTGGCACCTCATTAGTCAATGCCACATCATTGGTCAATGTCACGTCATCGATCAGTCCATGTGAACAGTGTCGTAAACAATAACGTAGACAATACCGTACATGTGAATAGTGATATTTTTCCTTTTATGCTCTTCTGAAGGTTTTCGACTGTCTTGAGTTCAAAAATGATGTCCATTTTGCCGTCTAATTTCTCGTTCATTGTGAAATAATCATGATGCCCCTAAAATACATAAAATACTTAATTAAAATAAAACACACGTAATTAAATCACAAGAAGTTTAAATACATAAAAGTAAGAGTATTAGTAAGACTTGAAATGCAAAATGATGATTTTCTTTTTTATAAATATACATTTTCCAACACTCAACAAATACCTCGTAGAAATAAGACACTAATCTCTATATTTCAAAATCGTGGTGTGGACAAATATTGAGTAGTTCTTTAAACATATCCCAACATTGGTAGAGGGTTTCTCCTGGTTTTTTAGTGAAGGTGGTGATTTTTCTTTTGAAAGAATTTGTTCTATGGGGGTGACAAGAATTTTTTCAAAAAATTGTGCTTGCAATTTCATATCATGTTCTGATTGATCCTGACCTAAGAATTTTGTAGCTAAGTTTTAGCTTTATCCTTTAGTGAGAAAGGAAAAAACTTAAGCTTAATTATATTCATGCTACAATTTTGATCAGTATATGTGTTACAGACTTTCCTCAAATTTCCTTAAATGCAAATATAGATTTTTCAGACTCAAAATCATAAAAAGTAGGAAAAAGTTGAATGATACCAAATTCGAAAATAAAACATGATGTATCAGGAGAAAAAACTATGCATGATAGTGACCTCTGTTCTAGCAGAATGCATGAAGTCTCTAAGAGTCCTAGGCTATTCATGAAAATTTTATAAGGCTTGGTCATTTTCAAGGTCCTATGTCAGTCATATCTAAGGGGTGGTAAAGGTGATCTCCTAATTAATTTGCCACTATTTGTACGAGACCAATGACACATGCAATGCTAATGATGTGTGCTAAACCAATGATGCATAAAATGCTAAATGAAATTACATAAATAAAAATAAAATGGAATTAAATAAGTAAAATGTGAAATAAAAATAAAAAAATTAATAGGCGGTTAAAACATCCATAAAAGCAAGTAATTTAAGGAAACAATTAACAAAAATTAGGCGGTTTTTTAGAACCAACCACAAAAAAAGAAATTAAAAGAAACAGTTTAGACGGTATTTTAAAACCCGTCATATAATAAAGCATAAAAATTAAACAAATTAATCTACAAAAATAAATAAATTGAAATTAAAATGATAGGCAGTATAACCGACCATATAAAAGAAAATTTAAATAACAATTGAAGAGGTAAAATTGACGATATAAAAGAAAATTTAAATAAAAATTTAGGCGGTTGAACTGACCATTTAAAATAAATGCAAAAAGTAAATTACAGAAATTTAAAAAAAAAATTGCTTTGAGGACTAATTTGCAAAAGTTTATGGGCTTAAATGAAGTTTCTCACCAATTTTATGGATAATCTTAAAATTTGGGGAGAGAAGGAGGCTAACTGAAGTTTTTTAAAAAGAGAATAAAATAGAATGACTAAAAGATAGTAATGACAAAACACAAAAAAATAATAAAATAAAGATAAACTGACACAAAATTTAGAAAACTCTCCGGTAACAGTGCTAAAAATTTAACACGATTCAAAAGTGTATTACTCCCAAGTATAAGAGTGTTTAGTTATAATATAATCTGGTAGTCCGGAGTTCAACCACAAGAAATTTAAAATTTAATGGTCAATTTAAAACAAAGAAAATTAATTATGGGAAAACAAATCACTATAAAATAATTTAAAAATATACTAAGGTTACAAAATCCACTCTCAGTTATTCAAATTATAATTTTAATCCTCTTTCATTTTTATATTTTGCTTCACTTTTACCAGTTAATTTTTATATCTTTTGATTTTATGTGTGTGGATAAATATAGGGTTGGCAATTTAAGGGCCTGGGCCGGGCTTTGTGAAGCCCAGGACCAGGCCCTGTGAGGTTACAAAATCCACTCTCAGTTATTCAAATTATAATTTTAATCCTCTTTCATTTTTATATTTTGCTTCACTTTTACCAGTTAATTTTTTATATCTTTTGATTTTATGTGTGTGGATAAATATAGGGTTGGCAATTTAAGGGCCTGGGCCGGGCTTTGTGAAGCCCAGGACCAGGCCCTGTGAAGCCCAGGACCAGGCCCATATCTTGTCTAAAAAGTCCAGGCCCTTTAAAAGCCCATCCAAATTAGGCGGGGCTTTGGGCGGGCCAGGCTTTGGCGGGCCGGGCCTAGTTGGCGGGCTTTGACGGGCCGGGCCTAGGCTTTTACGAATTTTCAATAAAAATATTTTAATAAAATTATAAATTTTTAAAACATAATTATCCAATACATAATACTACAATAGGCTAAAAACTTAAAGGTAATTCTCTAATACATAATTAGCCAACACAAAATATAAAAATACTAACATTACAAATACCATACACAACATACAAATCAAGCAATCAACCACTAATATTAAAAAAATAACTAATCCAATATTTGCAGGCCATCTTCGTCCTCATCCTTCAATTCCTCGCCAGTAAAAATTTCTTCTTCAGGAACTCCACCTAATAAAAAAAAGTGTTAAAATAAATAATAAGGCAAAATTGGTTTAGAAAAAATTAGTATTAAGAAAGGGAGCATGATAGAAAGTTAGAAACGTGGTTATTCAAACAACCATTAACTCTTTGGCATTAATTTTTTTGGTTCTTTCTTGTTTTCATATTGATTGACAGTGCAATATGTCTCTTCGTGATAGAAATATATCCAAATCAATCAATATTAATTGATTTTAATAATTTTAGCAAACTAACTTTGACCGCAATAAAGAAAGCAATGGCTAATTAAATTCAATATGTCAAATATATACGAGCAAGATTGATTTGAATAATATTTTTAGTTTCCTCCTATTCTCGAGATTTTATTCAATAAAGAACTACATAACATTTTAACTTTTTAAGCATACTCTGCTGATGGGATTAATCGGAGAGAAACTGGAGATAGATTTTGTAATCTCAACTGGGGAAACAAACTGCTGGTGCTGCTGGGCGGTGGCTGGTGCTACTGCTGGAATCTACTACTGGGCGATGGCTGGTGCTGATGGGTGGTGGCTGGTGCTGCTGGAATCTGGTGCTGTTGCTGCTGGGCGATGGCTGGTGCTGCTGCTGTTGGTCGACTGCCGGCGGTGAGAACAGTGATGCCGTGACAGTGGGTGAAAAGTGAACTGAGAGGTGAGTGTGAGATATTGTCACGGGAACAAAGTTAGGGATTTTGATTATCACGGGAATGGGGAATTTTCAATTTTGTCATGAGTTTTTTACTTTTTTTTATTTCAATTTTATTTTATGATATATTATTATTATATTATATAATTTAATATATATATATATATATTTATTTATTTATTTATTATTAAGCCCGGGCTTTTTATTCAGGCCCTTAACTGGGCCCATATATTACGGGCTTGATTACTTAGAAGCCCTTATCCACAGTTTTAGAGCGCGGGCCGGGCTTAAAGCCCGCAGGCCTGGGCCGGCCCGAGCTTTCCTGTCAATCCTAGATAAATATAGAATAAAGTACCAATGTGCCACAATTGAATTAATGTGTCAACATTATGTCAAAATATTATATAAATCCAAGAGACTCTATGAATTAACATAACATGAAAATAACCAGAAAAGAATAAAATAAACTTAAAAACTCACTTTGAGAAAGTAATAAATTTAATAATTTGAAACTTTGAACTTCACCATTCACCTCAACTTAGTAAAATTAGTCACTCATTTTGAAAGAAAACACAACACTATTTTCATTTGATAACCTTTTGACATATGTTATAAGGAAAATTAATACAGATGGAAATAAGAAAATAAAATAAAGAAAGAAAGACATTCTTCAGCTGCACTATTAACTATCACCCTCTCTCTCAACCCAGCTTTAGCTCCTCTCTACTCGCTCTCCCTTTTTGCTTCAGCTCATTTACTTCCTTTTTATAGGCAACAAGTGCCTTTAGCTTTATTTACTTTATTATTTATTTATTATTTTATTATTATTATTTATATTATAATCTTTTTAAAGGTGTGATGGTCAGGTGGCCAAAATGGTTACTTGACCATCACGAGCAACCAAATTGCTCACATTTTATTTTTTTATTCTTTTGTTTTTATTATTATTATTTTTGTAATTTTATTTTTTTATTTATTTACATCTCCTAAATGGTGCATTCTAAATAGCTCCAGTAATTCTTCTTTGTTCCCACTTCTAGTGTCAATTTCATCTTTATTCCTGAAAAAATATTAAAAGATAAAAATTAACATATTGCGAATTAATTTAATATGAAAATATATTTGCAGAGTATTAAGATAATTTAGAAATAATGAACGTTTTAATCGACACAATAAGTGAAAAATTAATAATTTCATCCTCATTAAATGTACAATTTTTACTATCTATCACTTATAACCAATTTGACTTGACTCATGTTTTGGTTTCTTGTACTACTCATTTGAGGGTATTGTTGACTCTTGACATTTGGTTCTAATTGAGAGGGAAACTTACTTTTTTTTTAATGAATAGCGAGGGCTAATGTAAGTTTGAAGATGGTATCTACCAAATTGGTCAAGGTTTACATGGTTTGTTTGTTGATGGGCTCTTTTATTTCAATGAATGAATGCAATGTATCTTCGAGGGTTTTTCATAGTGATAGGACATAACGTGGGTAACTCTGGGAACTTTAAAAATTCTAACATGGAGGAGGTGGTTGTAAAGGTTATGCATGATTATCATTTCTCCAAATGAAATTTAGGTGATTTCTCCAACTGGAGTTATAGGTCTGTAGATATCAATTAGGATTTGGTCTTTTAAAATTGTCTGTGGCATTTGCTTGTTCATATAGACTTTCTTTTAGAGTTGACTAGGTCAAACAGACTGTGTAAAATGGTCAGTGGAACTGTAAATATGACATGAAATTTCTTGAACAAATTTAATATGATCACTCTATTTTACTATAATGCTTTGACCTTTCTAGCTATAGATGCAAATTTGGTTTGAAGCTCATGATTTTCCCTAAGTTTGTACATGCTTTCACAAGATAGAGATGGTTGAGGTTTACTCGATGACTCATAAAAACCAACAATATCCTAGTGTTATGCATTTTCAGCTAATTGGTCAAGATATTCTAATGCACCTTCAGAAGTTTTGTTTCTAAAATTACTATTATTCATCATTCCAACAATTTGTCTATTGTGGGATGTTAATTCCTCATAGAAATATGACAATAACCTCCATGCTTCAAAATCATGGTGTGGGCAAATATCAAATAATTCCTTATACATGTCCCAACACTGATAAAGAGTCTCTCCTAACTTTTAAATGAAAGTAATGATTTGTCTTTTGAAAGAATTTGTTCTATGAGGTAGAAAAGTTTTTAAAAAAATTATTCCTGCGTGTTATTGTAAGTTCTTATTGATCAACATCTAAGATTTTATAGCTAAATTTTAACTTTATTTTTTGATTAAAATGAAAAAAAAAAGCTTTAGTCAAATTATTTTCATGCTACAACTTTGGCCAGCATATAAGTTACAAATTTTCTCAAAATCTTTTAGATGCAAGTATGGATTATTGGATTCCAAACTATGAAATGTTAGTAGAAGTTGGATAATACCTAGTTTAAAGTTGAATCAAGATGCTTCTAGAGGAAATATTATACACGAGGTGCTCCAGTTCTGGTTAGATATATGTAGTCTTTCAAAACTCTTGGTTGATTCTAATCATGTGCATTATATTGAGAATGGTTGTCTCCTTAATCAATTTGAGGATTAAATTAATTCAAAAAGTTTTCTTCTTTGATCTCTTTCATGATTGGTGTTGGTGATTAAGATCAACGAATTAACCTACCACTTGAAGTTCGAGACCAACATCTCATACAATATTGATAATGTGTGCGTGAAATTAGATGATACACAAACAAATAGCAATGTAAAAAAAATGAAAATTAAACAAATTGAAAATTAAATAAACGAGTCATATAAATGTAACAAGAATAAAAAAATGCGAAATAAAAATAAACAAATTAAAAAGTGAGAAACTGAAATTCAAATAATTAAATAAGCGGTTAAACCAACCATAAAAATAAAGTAATTAAACAAAAAAACACATAAACCAAATAGAACTAGCCATATAAACAATTAATTAAACTAAACATATTAACAAAATAATAATATATTAATAACAATTAAATAACAATTTAAGCAGTTGAGCCGACTATATAAATTAACAACATTAAACAAATACCAAAAAATGAAAAATTGCAAAGGAAAAAAAGTGAAAATTAAATTACAGGAATTTAAAGAAAAATAATAATATTTATCTCAAGATGCAGACTCTTTCTTTTTTTTTTAAATTTTAAAAATTACTAGCTAATTAAATGATTAATTCAAATTATTGGGCCTTTATTGTAATTTTTAAAGTCTACGCCAATGCATATTATATCCAAAAATTCCAAAAGTCAAGATTCTTTTAGGCCTCAAATCAAAAAGTCAAAAGAATAAGTCATAATCTAAAGATCCAAGTTCCAATTTAGTTTAGGGACTGGTTTGCAAGAGCTTCTGGGTTAAAATGAAATGTTCGCAAGCTTTTTTCGCTAGTACTAAAATTTCAAGGAAAAAAAGGGTCTAACTAAAATTTTACTGAATAGAATAAAATAAAATTATAAGATTTAAACGAAGAAATAGCAAAGGTAGAAATACAAAGAAAAACAATAAATAATAAAAGAAAATAACAAAATAAATATTTTTCCTCAGCAACGCGACAAAAACTTAATAAGATTCAAAAGTGTTTATTACTATTAAGTATAAGAATATCTTATTATAATATAATCCGGTGAGTTTAGGGTCAATTCACAAGAAAAAATGTTTAATTTGTTAACATCTTTTAATTTATCTGAAAACTAAAAAAAATATAATTTAAATTCATGCTATTTAATTTAAATGAAACTGCGGAAATAAACTAGTTAGGCCTATGAATCCACTCAGAGTAGTAGATATAATTTAATAAATTCTTTCTTTTTATTTGTTTATTGCCCAAAAGATTAATTATATAAATTATCATTATTTCCTATTAATTTTATTATGGATTAAGTACTTAGTGTGCTAAAATTCAATTTATTTGTAATAAGTCAAAATGTCATTTTACCATATTTTATACTAGTTTATTTATGTAGTTTCATTTAAATTAAATAGCATGAGTTTAAATTTTTTTCAAATAATCTAAATTCATGCTATTTAATTTAAATGAAACTACAAAAATAAACTAGTTAAGCCTAGAGATCCACTTTTACTGGTAGATATAATTTAATAAATTCTTTTCTTTTTATTTGTTTATAGCCCAAAAGATTAATTATATAAATTATCATTATTTTCCTATTAAATTTATTCTGGATTAAGTACTTAGTGTGCTAAAATTCAATTTGTCTATAATAAATCAAAATATCATTTTTACCATACTTTATACTAAGATATTAAGAATTTATTGTGCCATCCCTTGTTTGTCTACAATAAATCAAAATTTTAAAATATAAAATACGAATAAATTTAAATAGAAAAGAATTTGATTTTATATAATTAAAAATATAATATATATTATATTTTCTACTAAGAGTTTCACCTTACCCTAACTATTATTATTTAGCTAAACATAATTGAAATAAAAATAATTGTTGAAATTAGATTACACATATTAAAATTAAAATAACTATAATTAAAATTAAAATAAATTTATTTTTGAATTAAAAATTAAATTTCAAAAATAAATTAGAAGAAAATTAAATTCAAAAGAAAAGAGAATAAATTTTGAACTCTAAGGTTTCTGTTTCTCACCCCTCTTCTGCATGCTTCCTCCAACACCATCCTCTAATTATCCACTCCTCTCCTAACTTCTTTTTTATTCTTTTTCTTTCATGCTCTTGCTCTCTTTCCCCCACTTTTGTTAAGCCGGAGCTCCCTTCTCTTTTTTTTTTTTATTATTTAATTTTTTTTATCTTTTTTAATAATGCAAAAGATAAGCAAGTGACGAGTACAACCCACTGCCACTTGCTTATCTTGACAAGATGGGTCCACTTTCTTTGTTTTTTAAATGTTATTATTTTTTATTTTTATATTAATGCAATCTATCTTAAAACATATTTATAATATACAATTAAGATAAAACTATATTAGTGGAGTATTAAAATTATTTATAAATTATGAGTGCATTAATCATTGTAAGTGAAAAAATGATAATTTTAATATTTATTAATTAGTCATGTATTTGATTTTATTATAAATTAGAGTTAAAAAAGTCAAATTTATATGTGATTTGGATTAAATTATTTGAATTAAATTGTGAGGCACATGGATAACTAATTCAAATTAAATGAGAAAGGTGGGTGACTAATTCAAATTAAATTAGGAAAAAAAATATAGAGTTTCTCTATATAAACAATATATAAAAAGCCTTTAAGACACAACAACCTCTATTACTTCTCCTTCTATCTTATGTTTCCTTCATAATTTTTCTTTCGTTGTTTTACACACTTGTTTGAAGTGCAACCTCCCAACTGTGATGTCATTAAATCTTAGAGATTAATCTGCATTATTTGTGTCCTTATTGCATCGGAAGACCTTTCTAGAAGAGCGAAAATTGGCCTTAAAAACAATGTTTCGCACAAGCCTTGATAAATTTATGATTGTTGTCGTAAATAGTATCATATGAACAGTATCGTAAATAGTATTGGATGAACATTATCTATAAATAGTAATGTAAACAATGCCCATAAAAAGTAACACAAACAGTATTGACAACTTCTATTCATGAAGTTCTATTTTCACGTTTAAAGTTGTTATTGTGGCTGGTCTTGAAATTTAAAGAAACATTATTGACTCATATTTTCAACAAGAATGTTGGCCGAAATTTGGACGTTTATTTTTTATGTTTTCCAACATGAAAATTCCACGAGATATGCCCTTCTAATACATTTTTTAACTCCATACATATTTTCGAGACCTTATGTCTCTGATAATCCACTAAAACAAAATGGCGCACTTCAAAGTTTTCAAATGCCGAAGACCTCAATATCAACTCCTATCAGACATACTAAATGAAATTCTCGTATTAAAATTACAATGATTAATCAAATAAAACTGTAAAGTTCTTTCATGAAATATGGTGTTGAATGATCAAATGGAACTTACAAAAATGTATTTTGATGAAAATATTTGTGCTAAATGAGTAATTGATTTAAATTGTAATAATTAAAGGAGCATTTACTCCTAATCAGCAGATTAGTTACTCAACAAGTGCATGTTAATTTAAACCGAAAAATTTTCTTCAGATTCTTTCCGAGCTAAGTTTTTCAGCTTGGACAAAATCAGAGTTCCGTTAAGTCCTCACTCCAATTTTAATTTTTCTTAGTGAACTTAGGTTATATTTATCTATTTTTATTAACTGTCGTAATAATATATTGTTTTAGTTGATCAATCACGAACAATATGGTAGCATAATGGCAATTACAAGTTGTGAAAAAAGGGAAAAAAAAAAAAAGTAATTTGTTGTACCAAACTTTAATGTGTTGTGAAGAAACGTTCACGTCTTATAATTGCATTAAGTCATTGAGATCATTCAGTTTAGGTACGTTGTTGACTCCCAATCATGATTTCTTTGCTGATGCATATACATTAGATGTTTGATAAATTGTTTATTCCTTGTAATCCACACTTTGCCACCCCATACATATACACATACGTACGCACGTACGTACATATGTATGTAGGTATGTATATGTATTTCTTCTCTTATGGGACATCGTTATTTTTTTCATATAAATATATTATTAAACCATATAATTTAATAAAATTAGTACAAATACACTATAAAACCATATGTCTTTATAATTAATTGAACTTGATTCTATTAAATTATATGGTTTAATAGTGTATTCGTATTAGACCATGTACTTAAGAAATCATACAAACAAACATACATACATACATAAATACATACACACACACATATATATATATATAGGCTTTTACAACATTGTAAAATAATTTACAATGGTGTCAAAAACTGTCATACTATTGTGCAACTCCAAATCTACACAAAAATTTATACGAACTTCCACATTTGAGAATTTTTCTATATATGTGTGTGCATTGACAAAGTTGTAAAATGTCTTTACACTTTTATAGTATTGTAAAAGTCTTTTGTGCATATCCGTATAAAATTTCATGCAGACATTTACACTAGAGCATGACTCTATATATATTTATAACAATTCTTTAACGCCATACTCTTTGTCCTCAAAAAAATAAATACATAGGTTTTATTATAAAATCGTTTAAAGATGGCATCTTAAATTATAGCATTTAACTTTATGAAAACTACAATTGAGAATGGTCTAGAATAATGTACATGAACTAACAGCTAATATTGAAAGTTAATAATCATAATTAACACATGTTACAATCATGTGTAAAGAAATAATTCAGAGCGTTGAAAGTTATAACATACGATAAATTTTTGAAATATTTACCTACAAAATAAATCATTTTTATGACTTCTTCGTGTGACTTTAATGGTTGTGAGTAAAATACAAAAAAACATATACTTTTTTTTATTACATGAGACTATTGTTCAAACTACAACTCATATTACATGATATTATAACTGATATTTACAAATTAAACTATTACTAGGACCAACTTACATCAATGCTAATGGAACTTTGTCCAGATTTTAACCCTCACAAATATTCGAGAGATGTCTACTCCTCACTTTTGGGTAAAGAAGAAGACTACATTCACTCAATTTTAATTGAGAAAGGAAATACCCCCACAATACATTTGTGGGGGTTCGAACTGCTGCTCTCCAAGTTGGAGGGCAGCAGCCCTGACTGGAGCTAGCAAAATAGGTCATCGGGTCGTGTTTGTATCGTGTCAGCTTCGTGTCGTGTCAAATTTTGGTCGACCCAAACCCGACTCATTTAATAATCGTGTCAAAATATTGAGACTCAAACCCGATACGAAAAAATAATCGAGTTACCTAATAACCCGCTTAATATCTATATATTAAACAAAGTTACATCAAATATTTACACTTTGTCATACATATGTATGCACATACATACATACATCCATACATATATATATAATCTATCAATATTATAAAATATACATATCTACTAAAATATTACACACACTATTGAGGTTTTAATTATATATATGTAAATAATATTATATATCAATATTATAAAATATACATGTCTACCAATATTTTATACATTTACACTATTAAAGGTCTAAATATGTTTAAAAATTTATAAATAAAATAAAATATTGTGTCTATATTCATCTTTTTAAAGGATAAAAATATCATCTCTAATATTTGAGTTTTGATGATAAGAATCTGCAAATTATTTTAAAATAAAAAATATAATCGGGTCATTGATCGAGTAAATGGATCAAGAGTTTTAACCCTAACCCGACACAAAAAAAAATCGTGTTGACCCAGATCCGACCCATTAAATAATCATATTAGTCAATATTGAAAATAAGAGACTCATTCCCACCTCCCCCTTAAGAATGAATATCTCATTCCTCATTCACAAATTGTGGTGGGCTCCACAATTCCGATTCTGATTCATGAATCAATTTTGCAAAGAAAACATTGTCAATGATTCCTATTCCGGATTCTGATTTTCTAATCTGGAAAGTAAACATAACATAAAATCTATAATACTTCACTCCCAAACACTTCTATATTATCAACAAAATCAATCAAGCCAAAGGTGCTATTAGCAATACAATGGCACGAAGTGATGGTTCAGCAATGGTACTCCAAACATACAGAACGGGGTTACAATGTAAGCGAATGAATTAGGAACTAACTGGACTCATTGTGCGTCACATAAGTTCCACGTAGGATGTCATGTCAGCATCTCCTGTTCCACTTGTATGCAGACTCAGAGATGCCTCAATCTGTCGGCTTCAAAGTTCTGTTTCTTCAAGCACGGGGCCCCTAAATATTGGTAGCATTAGAAGCTTGCTTCTTAGATATTTAAATATGTTTGCCACAAATGCTTTGTTGGAATCTACCTTATAAATTTATTTCTCCGCTTACAAACTGAACATCAAACTCTGTATATCTTATTCTAGAGATGAAAAATTTTAACCACAAGAGCAAAAATCCACAACTTAATTTATTTATGAAATGAAATACTTAGATTTTAAAGGAAAATTCTTCCCTTTAATCACCGCTTGTTTGAAACCAAAGGATTAGCATCTACAAAAAAAGCAAGAGCATTTAAAATTACTCCAGTTGAAGATGAACCAGTTTCAAAATTGCCACCCACAAGATCAATGTCTTCACACTTTTGAGCTCTAATCCCCCCTAATTCTGTAATACCCCGCACCCGAGTTTTTGACCCGTTGACCACCCCATATATAAGAGAAAGAGAGAGGGAAAGGAAGAGAGAGTAGAGAACCGAGAGAGAGAGAAGAGAACCCGTTTGACCCGAACCCGGATCCGACCCGCGACCTTGACCCGGCCGGTTCTCCCATTTCCGGCCACCGTTCCGGGTGATCTTGGTATCGTTTCGAAACTTGAGAGATGAGCAACGTATCCATGCCGTCCTTGCTGCCGGAAATCAATCGGAAAGCCGCTGATCGAAGCTTGGAAGCTCCGCGGAATCACCGGCTCGATTCGCCGTGATTTCGCCAGTTTCCGATGACGCCAGCATTCGGGTTTTGTTCCTTACCCTTCACTCTGTCATTTCCGACCAGCCATGGATGTCGGGAATGCTGTTTTGCCATTGATCGGCCGTTGATGGATTCACGGCTTTGGGAGCTCGATCCGGAGCCACCGCCGCGCGTGGGAGGACACCACCGCCACCATTGGACTCAGCGTGGCTGGAACTTTCAGTTCTGAGCTTCCCGTCGCCGTCGGTTGAATTCCGGTGACCGTTGACCGGCGAGGGTATTTTGGTAATTTCACTGTTTAAGGGTAATTTTGTAATTTCTGATTTTATGGGTATTTTAGTAATTGTTGGCATTGAGGATAAGTTGGTAATTTATGATTTTGAGGTTAATTTGGTCAATCTTGAATTCAAGGGCATTTTGGTAATTTTGATATTTGAGGGTAATTTCGTAATTTCAAGAATTATGAGTATTTTGATGATTTATGATTTAATTAAGATTATTTGAGGTTAAGTATGGAATGTGATTATGTTGAGGAATTTGAGAATATTGGAGTTTCTAATTATGGTTTCATTTTATGCTTATGAGAGTATTATTTATTTATTTGTAGGCCGATGATATCGATTTGTGTATTTGTTACTCGAGGATACGAGGAGGTAAGTAAACTGGATTTCCAAACGAATCACAATAAACAATATATATGTTTGACATGTTTGAAAAGTCTATTTTGAGATATGTACGAATATTGATTTATCTGTTATGCCCATGTGTTTATGTGATGTTTTGATATGAGATGTTGATATATATGTGTTTATTGACATGGGCATACATATGAATATTTCATTGGCATGAGCACGAAAATGCATTATGTTTTCCATGTTTCCTGGAAAATGAGAAAGTTGATTTTAGCAAATGAGATTTGAAAAGAAAGAAAGATTGTTTTACAGTTTTAGCTTGGATGCTTGAATTCGTTACTGGCTTAGTGGAGGACTCTCCAGATGTTTATATAGTTATGAGATAAGTGGGCGAGGGACGCATTGCGAGAAGCCCAAAGAGTATGAAAGAGAAAGTTATGAAAGTTAAGGGAGTGTCCTACTAAGCAGTAATCGAATGAAGGTAACTCAAGTAAGTGGTTTAAAAGAGAATGTGAAAGTTTGAGAAAGACAGAATGAGATTTCGATGATTTGTTTTACGATATTTTTGAATATCATGGCACGTCATTCATTTGATATGTATATGTATGTATGTATTTTGATATATACAAAACTGGTTTACTTACTGAGTTTTGTACTCATTATAGTTTATTGTGATTCAGTTTCTGTAAGCAGGATTCGTGTTGGGCATCGATAAGGATTTGATTGGTGGAAATAGATGGTTTGGCATGAATTTTAAATTCTTCCGCTGCTTTGTATTTATTTTCAAGGATACGATTTTTATGGATTGTAAAAGGATTATTTATTATTATTTTATGAGATTTAAGCTTCTAGCAGTAAGATTCGCCCTGGGAGTGCGGGGCGGGTCGTTACAAATTCAAATGCTACTTCTTTCATAGTAGGTCTCTTCCTCCCATTCAAGTTCAAGCATCTTTTTGCAAGCATGGCAATGGTAACAATCTCTTCTTCCTTGGCTTCCTTAAGAACTTGAGCATCAAGCATATCAAACAAACGGTTCTCTTTCATTGCTCGGAGAAAATACCTTGCTAAACTTTTATCTTCTTCAGCATCTGTTGAACGGATGGGTTTTTGTCTAGTTAAAAGCTCAACAAGGACAACTCCAAAACTATAAACATCACTTTTCTCTGTAAATTGACTTGACCGAAAGTACTCTGGATCTAAATATCCAAAAG
The DNA here is from genome assembly GCA_029633175.1 of Citrus glauca. Classification (NCBI taxonomy): domain Eukaryota; kingdom Viridiplantae; phylum Streptophyta; class Magnoliopsida; order Sapindales; family Rutaceae; genus Citrus; species Citrus glauca. The sequence goes on along the minus strand of JAQOOD010000003.1, from coordinate 20,525,605 downwards.
TTCCTTGTACTCGTGTGGTCAAGTGAGTTTGATCAATTGTGACAGACCTAGAAGCCCCAAAATCTGAAACTTTTGCCCTAAATTTATCATCCAAAAGTATATTTGCAGACTTGATGTCTCGATGATAAATAGGAATAGAAGTAGTTGAATGCAAATAGGACAGAGCACCTGAAACTTCTACAGCAATGCGTAAACACATTTCCCAGGTAATTGAGAACTCCTTAGTTTGATCATGTATATATTGATAGAGAGTTCCATTTGGAATAAATTCATACACCAAAAGAGGAACCTCTGTCTCCAAGCAGCATCCGAACAATTTAACAACATTTCTGTGGTTAATTTGAGTTAAAATTACCACCTCATTGATGAATTGCTCAACATTACTCTCATCCACTAATTTGGATTTTTTCACAGCCGCAATTCTTCCATCTGTCAACATACCTTTGTACACTGTGCCTTGGCCTCCTTGACCAAGGATTCGATTGGTATTGAAGTTGTCAGTAGCCATTTCCAATTCCATTGAAGTAAACAATTTTGTTTTCTCGGTATTACCTTCATTTGATGACGATTGTTGTTGCAATAACAAACCACCATTTCTTTTAAAGAACTTCTGCTTGAGCTTGATCTCTCTTCTTCTTTTAATGAACTTGTACAAACACCATGTTCCGATTAATAGAAACAACATTCCAAGCCCACTACTGCAACCTGCAACGGTCCAGGACAAGAATATTTAATACGCGTCCGAGGTGATTTATTGGAAGGAACTGTTTAGTCTGTTAAGACTAGGAGATCATAAATGTATAAGCTATTGCATATTTCAGGGGCAGAACGTTTTTGCCTTTGTTAGCCTATATATACGATAATTAAAATAAAAAAGAACAGTTAATTCTGTCGACGAAATCTGCAAATTCCAATACATACCTATAATAATGAATTTGACATGAGAATTTTTGTGCAAAATTTCCTCAGGTTCATAATCATATGAACTTGTATTTCGTCCGCAGTAACTGATGTGGGAATACGAAAAGTAACCTTTGGGACATCCTGATGAGCAATTGTAGGGGCTTGTGGTATTACAGAGCAAGTCACCTAAACAAACCCAACAAATGAAATAGAATATCAAATTAAGTCACGGCTATACATAAATCTTGCCTTCTTTACATATGCGAATTCTGCAATTACCGTCTCTAATTTTGTGTTAGATACATAGTTGGTTCGAGGAAATATATTAATTACACTTCATATATGAAATTAATTTAATTAGTATTCGAAATTGTACCTGAGCAATATCCATGATGGTGTCTGTCAAATTCCCCATAGCAAAGGCAAAGGTAGCCTGAGCTTAATTGTATTAAGCATCTATTGCCCTTGTTACAAGTAGTTTTCGAATTATATTCTTCATTACAATATCCTCTAAACTCAGCCCACTCCAGCAGTGCAGGGACTTGTCCGTGATCTTTCAAAACGTAAGGATTCTTCAGGTACTTTGAGTTGATCCAATCTTCTTCAACAATGGAAACAGAGTGACATTCCTGAGGAATACTTTTAGAATAAAAATTAGATATATCTGCATTGAAAACCTGAGTAATATTTTGAGGAAGAGCGCATAGGAAATCGTAGCAACCAGGGTTAACAGGATCACAAGTGCTAATCGAAAGGCACCCACCAAAAACGGATGAATCATTCTGTCGCTTAATAATCGTAGAGTAGTTTTTGCAACCTATGGCAGTGAATCTATTGGCCCACCGGGAAAATGTAAAAGGGCTACCTGATAGACTGACCCCTTTAGCATTGCTTGTCAGGTTACTGCTCTTCAAAGAAATTACAGGAATGTTTACCCTGATGATGGGTAAAACATAAAAACCGTTATAATCACCGTAAACATGATTGTCCAATACTTGCGGGTTGTTGATGGTCGCAAGAAAAGCATTTGGGGATACAGAAGAGTAATCAACACCGTAAACATGATTGTCCAATACTTGCAGGTTGTTGATGCTCGCAAGAAAAGCTTTTGGGGATCCAGAAGAGTAATCGCAGATTACTTCAAAACTCTTATCAAAGTAGCAACCATCTCCGATTCCGAAGGGGTACCTGATAGTGACATTCCCACAATCATATTGGCAAGAATCTTTTGATGCTTTGATTGGCCATAATAGCAAAATCATCAATTGTAACAACACCAGATAATGATGAACAACCATTCTCAATATTTTTACTCGGAAGAATGAAGATTTAACAGAGCAATTGCATGCATTTATCGTTAATTAAATCCCTTCTAGCTTCCTTTTGGCTTTTATCCCAATACCATGAAAGTCCTGCAAGTCAACTTGACTTTTAATTAACCTTGGCCCTCTCAAGTCTACAAGTTGTTCTCCTCCGTGTATATATATATATATTTTAAAGAAAGAATGACTTTCATTAAGGGCCAATAATGATTAAAAGAAAAAAAAAGTTATATCAGACTCAAATACAATACATAAGATAAATTTTAAAATCAAAGGAGACTAATTTGTTTCGCAAACTAAAATCTACAGATAAAATAGAGGAACCAATCTTAGCTATTACAGCTGAAATTACCCTTGTGTTTGATAATACAACAGAACACAAGAAAATACAATTCTAACCTAAGGGCCTTAGGTTATTAGAACCTTGATGTACCATTATTAAAGCCCTCAACAGCTTCAATATAGGCATACCGTTCCAATCCGAACACTGATACAATCTCGATTTGGACATTGAAACAACACCATCTATGTAGACCGCAGGAGCAGTATAAAATCTTAGAAAACAACGAAACATAAAAACAAGCACAATAACAGAAGCAGAGATGAAAATAAAAACAATAAAAAATATAGAAGAAAAATGGAAAATAAGAAAAAAGAATAGACCTACTAGTTCCCTCCCCGACTGAAACTCCTTTAGTATAATTTTTGCTGTGGTGATGCGAAATTGGCGACGTGGTAGCTAGAGCTAGCAGCGGAGAGGTCCGGTTAAATAAATTTTATAAATGATAAAATAAATATTCTACTATCTACTAAATGAATGTCACGTTCATTGGTACTCAAGTTGAGATCTTCTAGCATTACTCTTTTATAACATAAGAGTTGAATATCAATTTATAACTCGGAGAGTTGAGAGTATAGAATTGGAACGTAACTTTAAACAGACTTTTCTTTCAAATGACTTTTCAAGTGGTACCCAAGCGACCGTGTGAAGGGCATCAAGTAGTAAGGTACTGTGGGAGGTAGTGCAGGCCTTATAGTGGGTATCTCTAATAAAATATAAAAGTTCATGGGTCTAAGCTATACTCAATCTAACTAAAGAGTTGATGAGGATTGTTCAACTTTATGTATTTGACCTAAGATTAACTCACAAATGATATAAGGGTATTTTATCTATCAGTTTGTAATCAGATAAAAAGATATTTAACCCATGAAATACAAGAAAGCACATTGATCTTGATTTCCTCCCTTCTTCCTTTCGACTTTATTTCACTACCGGGAAAGTCCTGCATAACAATAAGCCAACAATTCCAACATGCCACTCTGGAGTTTATTTAACGTTGGCCCTCTTAAGTGCTCAAGTTGTTCTCTCCTATTTACTCAGAGATATAACATTTATAGTTGAATTTATGAACTGTATTTAATAGACTGAGAGATCATATCATCTTGCATTTATAAACTTCAACTACGAAATTAATTTCAAAAGATTTTTCCTTCGTCTCCTCCATTTGATTGAAACGACTTGGAAGCGTTTAATTACAAATGATGGTGCCAAAGAAACTGTAAGGATACAAGAATGATAGTATCGGAAAAGCCTAAAAATCTTATTTATGAAATACAAAATAGTTTCAAGGAAATTCTTCTCTTTGTCACCATTTGTTTGAAATTAAAGGGTCGGCATCCACAATAACTGAGACACTATTTAAAGTGGAACCACTAGAAGATGAATCCCTTCCGAAATCATGTCCGGTAATGTCACCATCCACAAAATCAATGTCTTCACAATTTTGCTGCAAAATGGAAGCTCCAATTGATTCTCTTATACCCCGTAATTCAAATGCCACTTCTTCCATTGTAGGTCTTTTCGTCCCATTCAAGTTCAAGCATCTTTTTGCGAGTGTAGCAACAGTAAAAATTTCTTCTTTCTCAGCTTCCTTAAGAACTCGATCATCAAGGACTTCAAACAGACGGTTCTCTTTCATTGCTTGGATAAAATATCTTGCTAAACTTTTATCTTCTTCGGCTTCAGTAGAACGGATAGGTTTCTGTCCAGTCAGAAGCTCAACAAGAACTACTCCAAAACTATAAACATCACTTTTCTCTGGAAAATGACTTGACTGAAAGTATTCTGGATCTAGATATCCAAAACTTCCTTGTACTTGAGTGGTTAAGTGAGTTTGATCAATTGTGAAAGATCTAGAAGCCCCAAAATCTGAAACTTTGGCTCGATATTTATCGTCCAAAAGTATGTTTGCAGACTTAATGTCTCGATGATAAATAGGAATAGATGCAGCTGGATGCAGATAAGATAGAACACCTGAAATTTCAACAGCAATGCATAAACGCATTTTCCATGTGATTGGAAACTCCTCGGATTGGTAGTGTAGGTATTGATCGAGGCTTCCATTTGGAATAATTTCATACACCAAAAGAGGAACTTCTGTCTCCAAGCAACATCCCAACAACTTAACAACATTTCTGTGATTAATTTGAGACAAAATTACTACCTCATTGATGAATTGCTCGAGATTACTCTCATCTAATATTTTAGATTTTTTTACAGCCACAATTCCTCCATCTGCTAACATTCCTTTGTATACAATGCCTTGGCCTCCTTGACCAAGGATTCGATTGGCATTGAAGTTGTCGGTGGCCTTCTCCAAATCCTTTGAAGTAAATAACTTCATTTTCTCAATGTTACCTTCATTGGAAGACAATTCTTGTTGCAATAATAAACCACCATTTTTTTTAAAGAACTTACGCTTAAACTTGATTTCCCTTCTTCTTTTTACAAACTTGTACAACCGCCATATTCCAATGAGTAGAAAGAATAACGCAAGCCCACCACCACAGCCTGTGGCTCTCGAGGACAATAATGAAAGATATCATCAAACGAACGAATGAACACTTAGTATTTTCATTTGAAATATATGTTAAAAAACATTATTAATTTGTTATGATGTAAAATAAAGGATCGACATGCATACCTGTAATAATGAATTTAACCCGAGATTTGTTGAAAACTTTAATGCAACCATATGAGAGACGATTATAACCGTCAGGACAATTGGAGCAACTGTAGCCGCTCGAGATATTACAGATCAAGTCTCCTGCCCAGAAAATAATAAATAAAATAAAATCCACCATTTTTGTCTTTAATTTTCTGTTTACATAGACAGTTACAGTAATTGGAAGACTTTACTCATTTGCAAGTAATCCGATGGATATTTTAGAAGTCAGTAATTTCAATCATCTATTGGATGATAAATTTCACAACACGTTTCTGATCATCTTACCATCCAATAGAGGAATGTTACATCATTTGACATTTAACTCTTGCTAGTAAAGTCTAGGGTGCTCCAATAGCATTTTCCGTTTCTCATTCACGCTTATTGCTAATGTTTATACGGAAAAAAGCATATATTCATAACGCTCCTGGAGCACCAAGAATTTTCCCTTTTTCTTCTTGTCGTTCGGATATTTTCTTTGAAAAAAATAAAACTACTCTTTAACTCATAATCCAATATGTACCTGCGCAGTATCCTTTCGGTAGGTAGTAGGTGTCAGAGCAAAGACATAAATGGCCTGAGCTTAATTGTGTTAAACAACCTGTTTTATCCGAATTACAAGAAGTAGAATATGAGTTATATTCTTCAAAACAACTGCCTATCTTTTCGCCCCACTTCAACACTGCAGGAACTTCTTGTTGATCTTTCAAATCATAAGGATCTCCAAGGTACTTGCTGTTGACCCAATGTTCTTCAACCATGAAAACAGACTGACATTTCTGAGGAATACTTGGAGAAAAAGAGTATGATGTATTTACATTGAACAGATAAGTAATATTTGGACCAAGGGGGCATAGGAAATCATAGCAAGCAGGGTGGAGAGTAGGATCACAAGTACAAATCGACAGACACCCACCAAACAGAGATGAACCGTTCCCTTGGTCATATCTCATGTTGCAGCCTACCGCAGCGAATTTATTGTCAGTCGAAAAGGCGAAAGGGGTACCTGATAAGTTGACGCCTTTAAGAATATTGCTTGTTCGCTTACTACTGCTGTTTAAAGAAATTGTAGGAACGTTGACTCTAACCGCAGGCCTTGAATCATAAGAAAGAATGCTTGAATCATAAGAAAAAGTATCCAATAATTTTAGCCTGTTGACGCCAGGAAGAAAAGCTTTGGGAGAGCCAGAAGACTGATCGCAGATAACTTCGTACTTGTCTAAGTAGCACCCTTCTCCGATTCCGAAGGGGTAGCTGATGCTGACATTTCCACATTTAGTTGGACAGGGGAGTCTTTCTGAGGCTTTGATCGGCCTGAGATGCAAAACAATAATCTGCAACAACACCAGACAAAGATGCACAGCCATTCGCCGCTTAAGCTCAGTTTTCTTTAGTTCGGAAAGTGCATGTATTAGCTTAAAGCCAGAGATTAACTTCAGATTGCCAATCTTGACCTTTAATTACTCTGGGCCCTCTCAAGTCTTCTCCAAAGTCCAAAGACCATTCTCGCATTCCAGTATTTGGCCACATCGACAAGACGATGAGTACATCTTCAATTTAATAAATTCAGAGTCATGTATGTGTATGTATCCTATCACCATTCTTCAACTTTAATTTAACATTAATTTCAACAGATTTTTTTTCCCTTCATCTCATATGACGGATTGGTGAAATGATATTGGATTCAGTTAAGTTCAGAATATAATATTTCATCATTATATAATTTAATCAAGACATGAAATGAAGCCATAGTCTTATTGGAAGAAAATATAGATTGAGTAGCTTCATTTGGATGAAACAAAATGTAGCCTTATATATATATATATATATATATATATATATATATATATTAATCTTTGGTAAATATTCCTCTAGCCTCTAAGATTTGATTGAATTACACAATTACACGTTATATTTTTAAAATTATCTATGATCTAAATTATATAACAAAAATTAACTCCGCTGCCAGGATTTGAAACCTAGATTTTAAGCTAGAAAGGTTGAAAATTTGTTCATGTGCTATAGAGGAGGATTTGACAATGATACTTAAAGTAGATTATATTTATATAACAAATTCGAAATTTGAGTTTTTGGAAGCTTCAATCGGTTCAAAAATTAATTTGTCTAAAATCTTATAATAAATATTCATTATATATTTTTTAGGTCAGTTTTGTTTAATTCTCCATAGTCCTCAATAAGTGAGAAAAAAGAGGCAATAGTTGATTTCCAATAACATTACTGACCTACATAAACATGAAAATAAAATGGGCCACTGGGGGGCAATCCCCAACGTGATAAGGAATAAAAAATAAAACAATTTTATGAAATAACTAAAGTTTTATAGACCTTATACCCAGCATCTGTCAACCCTCTTTTTTCTCACCATCAGGAGTCCTGCAAGCGAATAAGTTGGTCTTGACTTTGAATTAACGCCGGGCCTCTCTTAAGTCTTCAAATTGTTTTTTTTCCACACGTTCAAAAACAGTTGACAGCAATTGGATACGCAAAAGGCTTAATTGCAAGAAAGCTAGAGGAGGTTTCCTTATAAATACGTACAATAATATTGAAAGAGAAAGAACCATTTGTAAATTAGATGGGTTATAGGTATAAAAATTAATGATTCCATATTTCCATTCCGTCTTATCTTTAATCCTAAATAGTCTAATTTCAATTTTTATAAGTATGATGAGTAGGCAAGGGGACACCGGACAGGTCGTCAATTCATGCCATTGTAGTTTAAAGTTATGAAAGTCAAATATACAAATGATAAAAAGATTGTACAATTACACTGTGACTTTGAGAGTATCTTTAATATGGGAAATTTGCGAAAATAGTTATAAATATTTTATTATTTTCGCAATTAACTATAGTAATTTTTTCTATCAACATTAGCATAATACAAGTCTTTCTTCCCAAATTACCCCTCTTTACAGAGCAAAACAAACGATCTTTCTCCTATATCGTCAAACAAAACGCAGCTTTTCACTCTTGAATCATCAACCAACGGCGACAGCAAAAAACAGCAATAAAAGTCAATCCTCTTTTTCTCACCATCAGGAGTCCAGCAAGCTAATAAGTTGGTCTTGACTTTGAATTAACGCCGGCCCTCTCTTAAGTCTTCAAGTTGTTTTATTTCCACACGTCCAAAAACAGTTGACAGCAATTGGATACGCAAAAGGCTTAATTGCAAGAAAGATAGAGGAGGTCTCCTTGCAAATACATACAATAATATTGAAAGAAAAAGAACCATTTGTAAATTAGATGGGTCATGGGTATAACAATTAACGATTCCATATTTCCATTCCATCTTATCTTTAATCCTAAATAGCCTAATTTCAATTTTTATACATATGATGAGTACGCAAGGGGACACCGGACAGGTCGTCAATTCATACAATTATAGTTTAAAGTTATGAAAGCCAAATATAAAAATGATAAAAAGATTATACAATTACACTGTGACTTTGAGAGTATCTTTAATATGGGAAATTTGCGAAAATAGTTATAAATATTTTATTATTTTCACAATTAACCATAGCAAATTTTCTATCAACATTAGCCAAATACAAGTTTTTCTTCCCAAATTACCCTTCTTTACGGAGCAAAACCAACGATCTTTCTCCTATATCGTCAAACAAAACGCAGCTTTCCACTCTTGAATCATCAACCAACGTCGACAGCAAAAAACAACAGTAAAAGTCAATCCTCTTTTTCTCACCATTAGGAGTCCTACAAGCTAATAAGTTGGTCTTGACTTTGAATTAACACCGGCCCTCTCTTAAGTCTTCAAGTTGTTTTATTTCCACACGTTCAAAAGCAGTTGACAGCAATTGGATACGCAAAAGGCTTAATTGCAAGAAAGATAGAGGAGGTTTCCTTGCAAATACGTAAAATAATATTGAAAGAGAAAGAACCATTTGTAAATTAGATGGGTCATGGGAATAACAATTAACGATTCCATATTTCCATTCCATCTTATCTTTAATCCTAAATAGCCTAATTTCAATTTTTATATGTATGACAAGTAGTCAAGAGGACACTGAACAGGTCGTCAATTCATACAATTGTAGTTTAATGTTATGAAAGTCAAATATATAAATGATAAAAAGATTGTACAATTACACCGTGACTTTGAGAGTATCTTTAATATGGGAAATTTGCGAAAATAGTTACAAATATTTTATTATTTTCACAATTACCCATAATAATTTTTTCTATCAACATTAGCCAAATACAAGTCTTTCTTCCCAAATTACCCTTCTTTACGGAGCAAAACCAACGATCTTTCTCCTATATCGTCAAACAAAACGAAGCTTTCCACTCTTGAATCATCAACCAACGTCGACAGCAAAAAACAACAGTAAAAGTCAATCCTCTTTTTCTCACCATTAGGAGTCCTCCAAGCTAATAAGTTGGTCTTGACTTTGAATTAACACCGGCCCTCTCTTAAGTCTTCAAGTTGTTTTATTTCCACACGTTCAAAAGCAGTTGACAGCAATTGGATACGCAAAAGGCTTAATTGCAAGAAAGATAGAGGAGGTTTCCTTGCAAATACGTAAAATAATATTGAAAGAGAAAGAACCATTTGTAAATTAGATGGGTCATGGGAATAACAATTAACGATTCCATATTTCCATTCCATCTTATCTTTAATCCTAAATAGCCTAATTTCAATTTTTATATGTATGATGAGTAGTCAAGGGGACACCGAACAGGTCGTCAATTCATACAATTGTAGTTTAATGTTATGAAAGTCAAATATATAAATGATAAAAAGATTGTACAATTACACCGTGACTTTGAGAGTATCTTTAATATGAGAAATTTGCGAAAATAGTTACAAATATTTTATTATTTTCACAATTACCCATAATAATTTTTCTATCAACATTAGCTAAATACAAGTCTTTCTTCCCAAATTACCCTTCTTTACAATGCAAAACCAAGGATCTTTCTCCTATATCGTCAAACAAAATGCAGCTTTCCACTCTTGAATAATCAACGAACGGTGACAGTAAAAAACAACAATAAAACTCAATCCTCTTTTTCTCACCATCAGGAGTCCTGCAAGCTAATAAGTTGGTCTTGACATTGAATTAATGCCGACCCTCTCTTAAGTCTTCAAGTTGTTTTTTTTTCCACACGTTCAAAAACAGTTGACAGCAATTGGATACGCAAAAGGCTTAATTGCAAGAAAGATAGAGGAGGTTTCCTTGCAAATACGTACAATAATATTGAAAGAGAAAGAACCATTTGTAACTTAGATGGGTCATGGGAATAACAATTAACGATTCCATATTTCCTTTCCGTCTTATCTTTAATCCTAAATAGCCTAATTTCAATTTTTATATGTATGATGAGGGGGCAAGGGGACACCGGATAGGTCGTCAATTAATACAATTGTAGTTTAAAGTTATGAAAGTCATATACACAAATGATAAAAAGATTGTACAATTACACTGTGACTTTGAGAGTATCTTTAATATGGGAAATTTGCGAAAATAGTTATAAATATTTTATTATTTTCACAATTAAGCATAACGATTTTTTCTATCAACATTAGCCAAATACAAGTCTTTCTTCCAAAATTACCCTTCTTTACAGAGCAAAACCAACGATCTTTCTCCTATATCGTCAAACAAAACGCAGCTTTCCACTCTTGAATCATCAACCAACGGCGACAGAAAAAAACAACAGTAAAAGTCAATCCTCTTTCTCTCACCATGAGGAGTCCAGCAAGCTAATAAGTTGGTCTTGACTTTGAATTAACGTCGGCCCTCTCTTAAGTCTTCAAGTTGTTTTATTTCCACACGTTCAAAAATAGTTGACAGCAATTGGATACGCAAAAGGCTTAATTGCAAGAAAGATAGAGGAGGTTTCCTTGCAAATACATACAATAATATTGAAAGAGAAAGAACCATTTGTAAATTAGATGAGTCATGGGTATAACAATTAACGATTCCATATTTCCATTCCGTCTTATCTTTAATCCTAAATAGCCTAATTCCAATTTTTATATGTATGATGAGTAGGCAAGGGGACACGGGACAGGTCGTCAATTCATACAATTGTAGTTTAAAGTTATGAAAGTCAAATATACAAATGATAAAAAGATTGTACAATTACACCGTGACTTTAAGAGTATCTTTAATATGGGAAATTTGCGAAAATAGTTATAAAAATTTTATTATTTTCACAATTAACCATACCAATTTTTTCTATCAACATTAGCCAAATAGAAGTCTTTCTTCCCAAATTACCCTTCTTTACAAAGCAAAACCAACAATCTTTCTCCTATATCGTCAAACAAAATACAGTTTTCCGCTCTTGAATTACCAACCAACGGCGATAGTAAAAAACAACAGTAAAAGTCAATCCTCTTTTTCTCACCATCAGGAGTCCTGCAAGCTAATAAGTTGGTCTTGACTTTGAATTAACGTCGGCCCTCTCTTAAGTCTTCAAGTTGTTTTTTTTCCACACGTTCAAAAATTGTTGACAGCAATTGGATATGCAAAAGGCTTAATTGCAAGAAAGATAAAGGAGATTTCCTTGCAAATACATACAATAATATTGAAAGAGAAAGAACCATTTCTAAATTAGATGGGTCATGGGTATAGCAATTAACAATTCCATATTTCCATTCCGTCTTATCTTTAATCCTAAATAGCCTAATTTCAATTTTTATATGTATGATGAGTAGGCAAAGGGACACGGGACAGGTCGTCAATTCATACAATTGTAGTTTAAAGTTATGAAAGTCAAATATACAAATGATAAAAAGATTGTACAATTACACCGTGACTTTGAGAGTATTTTTAATATGGGAAATTTGCAAAAATAGTTATAAATGTTTTATTATTTTCACAATTAACCATATCAATTTTTTTATCAACATTAGCCAAGTACAGGCCTTTCTTCCCAAATTATCCTTTTTTACAAAGCGAAACCAACGATCTTTCTCCTATATCGTCAAACAAAACGCAGTTTTCCACTCTTGAATCATCAACCAATGGCGACAGCAAAAAACAACAGTAAAAGTCAATTATAATCTATTCGGATCCAACACTAATTATCATTCTCTTAGTGGTATGAGTTATTTTCTCAACTTGCTGAACTGAACTTAGTCGTCGGTGAATCTGGTGACGGGCTGCTTGTCGCACCAAGGGTTGGTGCGACAGGCACCTGTTGCACCAAGCTTCGGGCGACAGGCAGCATGTCGCACCAAGTCATGAGATTTATTAAATATATTTTAATTTGTTCCGGATCCACATAATTTTTTTTTTATAATTGCAGGATTAATAGATTCAGTTGTACTTGAATTGTTTCACGATGGTTGGTGGGAGACATTAGAGGATGGTTGTATGGAGTATGTGAATGGTAAAAATCGAGCTTTTTTGGTTGGAAAAAATTGTCTGTTTGATCAGTTATTGGCAAAAGTATATGAAGTGTTAAAAATAAATCATAATGAATATAGTATCACAACGAAGACGACTTTGAGGTCTAGTAACACATTATATCGTATATGTGCACTGCCCATAAATATATTTAATGATGAAACGGTGAGGGTTGTGTTACATATGGCATCCGACGTAGCCAATTTTGGATGCATTCCTATATTCGTGACCACATCAACTCGAGTTCCGAGTGAAGGTATTGAGCCGCATGTCGATACAGAAACTTCGTTTAGAGAAAATATGTCTAGCCCCGATAATGATAAAGAGATGTTGCCAAGGATAGTAACGCTGCAGCAATATTACTCTCCAATCCACGACAATTATATCAACATTGATGATAACGGCGTTATATTATAGGATGTTGGAGCAATGAAATTCTCAATAACGACGTCGTTGGAGCAACAATATTCTTCGTATCACAACAATGATTTTCGGGACAATGATGATTTTCATGATGAGACAGCGGGGTATAATGTGTGTGCAGAACCTTCTAATAATACGAGGGATACTCATTTTAATAATGATGGTGATGATGGAGGAGCCGGTCCTTTGAATGTTCCGTCGGATCAACATGAGAATGAGTGTGAAGATAATACTCCTATGAATAACAAAGGCAATAGACCTATTCCTTCTATGGTTCGATCAAGAAGGAGAATTGACCCCCTTACAAGTCTTGCTCCAACTTTGCCTTCGAACATGGTTGCTCCAAGCTTTGTTAGCAGTTGTGACTCAAATGATATTAGTGTGGGTATGTTATTTGCTGAGAAGAATGAGTTTATATTACAACTACGCAAGGTGACTTTTAGAGATAAGTTTGATTTTAAGATTGCATGGTCTACTACGACACGTTTTGAGGCTCACTATTCTTCAGAATCATGTAAATGGCGTATTCGAGCAACTAGATGTTTGAACGAGCAAAATGTTCCTTGGGTGGTAAAAAGAGTTGACAATGTACGCATTTGTCATAATGAGGTATTAGATGATAGACGTCATCAAGTAAGGAGCCGGGTTGTCGGTCATATTATCGTAGATAAATATATTCAAGATAAGAGGATTTATACTCCGAATGACATAAGAGTAGATATGCAACAGCAATACGGTATTCAGTTAACATACCAGCAGGCATATCAGGCAAGAGAAGTTGGTCTTAAAATAGATCAAGGCAACCCTGGTCTTGAAATAGTTCATGGTAACCCTGTAGAGTCATACAACTTGCTCCCTAAATACTCTCATGTACTAACTACAGCAAATGAGAGTACAGTCACTCACATCGAGCATGATGAAGATGGTAATTTCTTGTACTATTTTGTAGCACTCGAATCTTCCATCAAGGGTTTTATGCAGTACATTCGACTTGTCATTGCTATAGATAGTACTCATCTAAAGGGACTATATCGTAGAAGTATGTTCGTGGCAACATGTCTTGATGATAACAATCAATTGTATCCGTTAGCCATTGGGATCATGGATTCAGAAAACAATGATGCTTGGGAATGGTTTATGATGAAGTTACATGGAGTGATTGGCAATAGACCTGAGTTGGTAATCATCTCTGATCAATGCACTGCCGTCAGGAGAGTCGTTCTTAAAGTATTTCATAATGCAATTCATGGCATTTGTTTTTACCACGTCATAGATAACATTAAGTCACAGTTGAGAATGTCCAAAGCTCTTTGGGATCAATTTGAGCCTACCTTTATTAATGCAGCAAAAGCATATGGCCAGGCCATAAGGAATTTAAGAGACAACTTGAAGAGTTGTGGGTGATCCACTCGGGTGCGGCTGATTACCTAGAAAATAATATCGGTGCGTGTAATTGGGCAAGGTCTTAGTTTGAAGGTAGGAAGTACAACATACTTACCACCAACATCGCAGAGAGTGTTAATTCTTTAATGAGGGAGCCTCGAAAATTTCATGTTACTCATCTTGTTGATCACTTTAGGAAAATATTACAGCAATGGTTTTATGATAGAAAAATTGTGGCTGAATTAATGACTACTCGGCTAACAACATGGGCGGATGAAATAGTCACTGAGAGGAGAACTATAGCTGAAAGAATGATAGTTCGACCGGTGTCTCCGCATTAATTTCAAGTTATAAGCGGTGGGCTTAAGGAAGGTTTGGTTGACTTGCAAAAGAGAACTTGTACCTGCAGAGTGTTTTTACTTAATCAGCTTGTATGTGCTCATACAATTGCGCCGTGTCTAACTAACCGGGTGGATTTTATTAGCCTTTGAAGTTAAAGAGAGCCAATATTTTTTGCTACTCTCCTTTGAAGTTAGCTCAAGAGTTTGTAAAATGTCCCCTTGCCATAAATTCAATTGAAAATAGTAAGTAAATATACATAACTTAAATTTAGTAAAGTTAAAATAATAACAAATACATATTACTTACAAGATGAGATTTGTCGTTAAAAAACGAATAAACCTCCGCAAAGTTGATTCTCGAAGACGTCATGGGCTTCCATTGCAAAATGCTGGTAATCTTCTTTTTTGTTTTCACAACCTATATTGATGGCAAACCTCCGATTGTTTTGTAAATCCAAGCCTACAACAATGAAAGTGAAAAATCAAATAAAACAACTATCAAACATTTAATACTATAAAACTTGTTAATAAAAAAAAAACACCTGAACCCCGGATGTAAAGCCGTAAAGATTGTATTTTTCGATGTTATGATCTGGATTTTTCAATCGAATCCTCTTAAATTTCTCATCTTTCTCAAACAGTGCATTGTCAAGGCTCTCATAAATCATTTCCCATGATAGTAGACCCCATGGACGCTTTCGGAAGTACTCTATATCATCAACTTGGTCAAGCCAATCAAAATTGATTTGACAGTAATTTTTTCTTGCATTTAGTACTTTGTCCGCAAAATAAAACAGTGCAATCTTTAATGCGTTCATATCGTCCATTTCCTCGAATTTCAACGAGCAAAATACTGCATCAAATTCGTTCACATTGATCTTACGATGCACACCGCCAAAATATATATTCCGTAGCCTCTGCTTCATTTCACTATTTTTTTGTTTAGTATCAACACCAAATGAAAGTCCAATAACTAAGCACCATTCGACAATTGACAAGCGAATCAAATGCTCACCAATTTGGAACCGTAATTGATCCTCACAGCTATCTTCTTAATGGGCCACTTGCCTCAGTAAGAGATTGTGCAAAATTACCCCACTAAATGGAAAACTTCGACACTGCAAGAAATGCTCAAATATATCGTTTTTGAACATATTCAACTGCTGCTTTGTTAATTTTTCCTCGATGACTTTCACGACCGAAGATAACTTACATATGCTCGAAATTCAACTAGGAAAGTGATCGACATAACGAAAATACATCTTGCCTACTTCGATATCCGGTGATACTGATTTCGCCATGTATCTGTAATATTTATAAAATTATTACATTACATTTACAGAAAAAAAATCTAACTCGTAAAAAAAAAGCCACTGTAATTTTTGGTGCGACGAGCGTGCAAAGGAAGCCAACCGCGCATGAGCTGCGTGCCAGCCTTCACGCAACTCGTGTGAGCTTGGCTTCCCTCGTGCGAGGCCGATGCTTGGCATGCGAGATGTGCGCAGCATGCGCATCTCATGCACGACAAGTGCATGCGTGCCTTCACTTCCCCTTCCCTTTGTCTTCTCTTTATCTTCCCTTCCCTTTCCCATATGCATCTCACCCACCACCGCCATTAAACGCCACCAACAACAACAACATCCCCAACAACAACAACAACAACAACATCAACAACAACAACAACAACAACAACGACGACAATAACAACTCACCTAGAGTTTTCAATTTTTTCCTTTAATTTTGGAGATCTCCGAAGATTTTCAACATAATTTAGCTTCTTTCAGTCGCCGACAACTTCCTCCGCTGCCAATCTACGCCGCCGCCGCTGATCTATACAACTTCCAATGATGAGATTTTGGTGAGAGGGGGTGAAATTTACTTGAGGGAGACGTGAGAATGGGGAGGGTAATTTCGTCCACAATTTGGTGATTTGGCTAATGTTGAAAGAAAAAAGTTTGAGAAGTTAAAGTTGAAAAATGCCTAAGTTTTTTGGCTTTTTTTGTAAATTTTCCCTTTAATATGCCCCTACATTGTGGCAACGGATGAAAGTTTATTTACCCACAAAGATAATCTCATGCACATCAGCATGAGATTGGATACAACTGAAAAATCCCCGTCAATAGAAGAAAGTTTCGAAGTTCAGTGTTTTTCCAAGAACGTGGGCTTGCTTAAGGCCAGAGAGTGCCTTTTCAAGTTTGCAAACATGAGTAGGATATGTGGGATCAATAAAACCAGGTAGCTGAGACATAAATACCTCCTTTGATAGATGCCCATGTAAAAAGGCATTGCTCACATCAAGTTGTCGCAACTACGGTCTTGTAATAATGCCAAACACAAAGCAAACTGGAGCAGGCTTAATTACAAGGCTAAATGTTTCATCATAATCAATCACTTTTAAGAAAAGGCAGCAGAGCTTGCTGTTCTCTGATAGTCTCAAGGTACTACTGTTTCTATATTTTGTTTTAATCTGTTGGATTAAATGCCTATACCAGTTTCCCTATTACAGTTGTTTTACAGCGTGCAATCTTTTTTTTATGCTACTAATAGCTATTACTAAAAGTTGCACCCACCTCAGCATTCACTTTTAAGAAAAGAAAAAGAGAAAAAAAAAATGATTGTGGCAAATAGGGGCATATGTCTTCAAAGCCAATTCTTGTTTAATCATGCGATACTTGTTTATATGATTCGAACGGGGGATCGTGTGTCAATTTCCAAATTTTACTCGGTCTTCCACAAGCCTTGGAGTAGATAGCCATTTATGGAAATACAAAAGCACCAATTTGTAATAGATTTGAGTTCTTATGGAAATATTTACTTTGGTCTTTTTTTAACTCAAGCGACTTTCAGGTTTTGAAAACCTGAGAACAGTGTTATACTCAGGGGCCGAATATCTTGAACTATGGTACACCAGTGATGAACAAAAACAAATGTGAGTTGCTCTAATTACAGCTGATAATTTCAACTTTCTATTGAGAAAATAAACCATCTTCACATTTATGCAGAGTGGTGGAAACATTGAAAGATTATGCTCAATGTCAGCCTTGCTAATTCTTCCAAAATATAATTCACAGCTTTGAAGAATTTGTTACAGCTTTCCCATATTTTAAGATTTAAATTGTAAAACTAACACTATAGATTCTCTTGTTACAAAAACGTCAACTAATCCAAAACAAGAACGCATATTAAAGTAAAACAGTTCCTCCTCAGAATGATTCACCAACTGCAAAAGAAAGTACAACGTTATAATTCCATTCCTTGACCAAACTGTTCGATTGTTTTTGTCGCGAGCGTAAGCACATCTACAAAAGCAGAAAATGCTGCACGAAGAAACCTGGCCTCAACTGCCTCAAAGTGCCTGAATCAGACGAGAAAATAAACAAAATGAAGAAACTTCTAAACTGCAAAGTCCAGGCAAAATTGAAATACTAAAGAAAAATGCTATTTTAGAGGAAGGACTCTCCTTAAGTAACATATTTGAAAATTTGGCAGGAAAAGAAGGTAAAATGATTATTAAACAGGCCACACAAAATTTCCAAATGAATATTGTCTCATAGGATAAACTGCTAGGTGCAAATTGAATGAATATTGAACAAGAATGAAAAATCAGTTATGTAATGAGTCTTCCAACCGTCAATGATCAAAGAACAGAATCTTACACTAAAAGTTTCCCATTAACGACAGATATCTGCCTTTTCACTTTGTCTGGTTGCAACTGCATTGAGAAATTGAATCCAAGTAAGAATTTATTGAAGAAGCAATAAATTTAAAGGAGCAAGGTATGATCTTAGGATCATGATGCATCACCTCCTTATCAACAGCTAATGCTGCATACACAATTGATGCATTCTCATTGGACTCATAATCCACTTCGAAGTCACTGCATGGGAAAAACCATTTTCTAAGAAACAACAAAACATTTCAGGTACAGTTCCTCTAAAAAAAACTTCTGAAAGGTGGACAGAGAGCACTCCACCATTAAGGGGAAAAAAAATAAATAAATCAATTGTAAACAACAGAGGAATTAAAGATGCTCTGTTGTGTTCCTCAACAAACAAAACTGCGAACAATTCACCCACTCAAGTTCCAATATTATATTTTCCTCGTTGCCAGTTTATTCAAAAATCTTTTAGAACAATTCCAATATTCTGATACCACTGACTTTACCCTTTGTTTTTTTATGGTTCACACAACATATAACTAAATTACAAATTAATTCACATGCCCAGTAAATTGCTCAATCCAGAATTTAACAATATGAGCCACCGCCCATCAATTAGAGTAAACACCATAACAGAAAATTAGAAAAACTGTTACAATCTTTCCATTATAATTTTCTTTTAGTTATTTACTTTATATTTTCACTGTAGTTGGTTTTTAATAAGCCAAAATTAAGTTGTTAGCTGGTTCCTTATTTTGTGGATTCATGGAGCATGATGGAGAACATGCTTAATGCTTGCTATTTTTATGCTTGTTACTTTGAACTAGAGTTTTATTTAAAGCTTGATGTTATTCAATAAAAGAGTGTCTTGAGTATTACTATTCTCGCAAGTTGTAAGTTGTCTTTTGGGAGTTTATTGGTTTCTCAAATAACCAATACTATTTTGGAGGTCTAGATTTCCTAGAATTAACCTTTTCTTATTGATTTCCTTCTATTTTGTTCAAGCTACTGTCACAAACATTTGTTTTCGTATCGTAAGCATTATCTTTAAATTTTGTTTTCCAGTTTCGATACTAGACAATAATAAAAGAAACTTATAGCGCCAACCCTAAGAAGTTGCTATTAGCCTCATCGAACACCCATGCAATCGTGTCATACTTGAAATAAGAACAATTAATAGAATCAAAACCCATGAAGCAGGTTGTCTTCAATATATTCGATATATTGCAACTCGATAAGCAACTCATATTCATCCTAAACAATCATATTACAAAAGAAAACATCTTTCTAACATTAAGAAATATACAAAGCATAGCAGAACCTAAGAACGCAAACATGTAACAGTAGAATTAAACATTTTGGTATTTTTTTCTTTCCTCTTTTAGGAAATAAAGCTTTGAAGACAATTGACTGAAACCCATCTTCAGAAACCAAACCTCTCATATATACAAACAGTACATGAACAAAATGGAACAAACCCACATTGAATAACCAACCAATGCATAAAATTTTTTCGAATTTCACAGAGGAAGATAGTAATATTGAATAAATAAGGCAAAATTAACATTTTTCAAAAAGTGGAAAATCCCAGTAAATGGATACTTACTTGAAACTCTAGCATAATAAATACATATCAAAATGTTAAATTTAAGAAACAGAAACAGCTAAGAGAGAGAATCAAAACCAGCTGAATTCCCATTGCAATGCATCAGAAGGTAGAGCAGCTGCCATCACTTATATTCTTCGCTGCAAAACTTCATTAAAATTAGCCAGTAGGGTTTAAAATAGGGGAAACGGCCCGAGTTTTTTTTCATTTTGAGTTGAACCAGCACGAGCCGAGTTTTCGCATTTTAGTACAACTCTTTTAGATAATATATAGATTTTTTAAGTAACTTTTTTATAAAAAAAATAAAATTTAAAGCTTATCATAAATCTAAAATTTATAAGTAAAACTTTTGAGAAAAATGATATTAGTTATTTTCTTATCAAGTCATTTTATAATGTCGTGATTAAAGTCATAATATTAATATTGTAATTAAATACAAATTATATAAATAAAATATAAAACTCGTAAATTTAACATAAAATTTTTAAATCAACATACACAAAATTTAGAAATAAAACATAAATGGAAGATAAAATAACTAAATTAATACAAAATTAGTAGATTAATGTGTTAATGATAAATAAAACACAAACTTACAAATATAGTATAAAGATAGTAAATCAACTTTAAGTGGACACTAAAGTATAAATTTTGAAAATGGAACGTAAAACTTATAAATAGAAGGTAAAATAAGTAAATTAACATTAATATGATAAATTGATGTACTATTGGTAAATAAAAAGAAAATTAGTAAATATAGTATAAAAACTAGTAAATTAACGTAAATTGTAAAATAAAACATAAATTTTAGAAATAGAATATAAGATTTGTAAATGGAGGATAAAATAAGTGAACTAATATAAAATTGATAAATTAATATATCACTAGTAAAGAAAATAAAACTTATAAATATAATGTAAAACTAATAAATCAACATTAAGTACAACATAAAACATAAATTTTACAAATGAAACATACTAACATATAAATAAAAAATAAAATAAATAGATTTAATATAAAACTGATAGATTAATGAATTATTGGTAAATAAAATGAAAATTTATAAGTAAAAATATTGAGTAAAAATGATATTAGTTATTTCTCAAAGATAAATTGACGTATGGATTGGAGTGCTTGGTAAGGAAGTCGAGTCATCAATTGAAAAACTTGTAAGTAAAGACTCGAGAGGCAAAGGTAAGTAGGTAACTTGTTTGTTTGGTTCTGCATCGCGCATACTAACTAGACTAGAGGATCATATTGGTATATTCCTAAGGGGTATATTTGGTAATTGGATTGGCATCATTCGTTTCGAATCTTTGATTGCTTTAATTTGGAATATTACTTGGCACCAACGCAATTCGTTATTTTAGAATCTCTCTCTCTTTCTCTCTCTCTCTAGAAAACATTTCAACTGACAATTTCCATTTCGATGTTTTTGCTCTGCTTTTTGCTTTCATCAAGCAATCAATCAATCGTTCATTCGCCTTCCCAATCACAACACAAGCTAACTTCTGCAGCTCCCAAGCAAATCCAGGTACGTTCTTTACATTTTTCGTTTCTTCTTCTTCTTGTTTTTGTTGTTTTGTTTAATAATTACAAGTATTTATTTTTTTAGGGTTTCTAGAATTGATCATGTGAAAGTGAAAAGTGATGACGATCAAGTATCAACTTACATTACGGTATGTCCAGGATCACTATGGATTTTGAAGGAATAATATAAATCTTATCACAGTTTCTGTTTTCTTTTTTCAAAAATTATAGAACATTTTGTTTAGATGTTTCTAAAAAACTTATTTCTTGCAGTGAGAAACATCTTTTTTATTGTTTTAAGCTGTTTTATTTTTTTAAAAAAATATTTTTCAAAATAAAATAGCACAACTTTTATTATTACTTTTTTTTCCTTATATTTCAAAAATATTATAGCGAAACCTCTCTATATTCGTAATATTTAAACCAGATTAATTTGTTACTATGAAGGGATTATAACTCAATAGAGGTGGAGTTACAAAAATTATTTTTTTGAATTAATTATCTTTATTACAAAGATATAGAGATAAAATATACACTTTATTAATCATTTACTAACAGAGCATGTCAAATTCAATATATCTATGATCTATGTACCATTGTTAGGAATATGCAAAGTTACTTTAAAAATATTTTCTCTCATTGTGTAAATGTATTATGTGGAAGCAAAGTTCATTTAATCTAATATAACATATATTCTTGTAATGCACAAATAATCATGACTATATCGAGACAGGTTTCGACTAAATTTAAAGCTATTCCTAATAAAACGTTATTATAGAGAGATTTTATTATGTCTTCATTTTTTAAAATAGTTCTTAGAGAAACTATAAATGAAAATTGACATAGAAATTTTTCGTATATATTTTAAATTATGTCCATCAAGGTTATTAATTTCAATAATAAAACTTATTTAACACCTATAGTCATTTTGAAAATAGCAATCCCAAACGAAATTGACAGATGGTGTTAAATGAGATATTTTGTTCCAACTTTCGTCCGTGAATTTGCTCGTGAGAAATTCAAATTGGAAATCAAATCCTATTTATATGGAGGAATTCTAAAAAAATATTTTGAGTCGTCATAAAACCTTAAACATGTCACTTTATTAGAACAACAAACCAACCACTACACCAAAGACTCTTTTTTTAAGTGACTAATAAAATCTTTTAAAAGTGATTTGATGTTACATTCATTATCTCATAAATAATAATGTATCTAGCAAAGCTGAAGTCGATTATTTTAGAAGCCACATCAAGGGGCAACCAATCTGGCCCTTAGTAGCCATTCCTCTGTTGGGTTTTGACATTTATAACACAGCCTGTACTGCAATCTGGCTCAAATTACATTATTTTACTAACAGTTTTCATTTGCTGTTGTATGTCGAGTTTCTAATCTTTGATAATATATAACTGACAAGTGATGAAAATAATAGTAATACTATAAGCAGCAATATTTATCGCCTTAGACACAAAAGCAGGATTCCCCTCCTAGCGAGTTGTTTCCATTGTGTTCGTGCTGCAAGAGAGATCGGTATAGTGGTATCTGTTACAATAATTTTTTGATAGTGAAAAAAACAAAGGCCATCTCCAGTTTATTCTTTCCCTTCCATGTGCATAGGACTAATTTGCTTCTTTGTATCGGTTGTTCTGATCTCTCCCACAGCAAATTTCGGTTTATTTATTATCTTTTGTATAACTTTTAGCAGATTTACTGAAGAATCCTGTAAGCAAACTGCTTAAAACACAAAGCGCCACGCCATCAGCGCGGCAAATTAGTGAAACCCTGCAAAAAGAAGGGATAGAAACAGTGAGGATATTATGTATTGTTTTCTAGCTAGTTGCTTTTGTTCTACAAGAAAGATTGGGAAGCAAACTGAAAATTACCAGTAAAAAAGAGGGTTCACTGCATGCTGCCTTAAGTGGGAGAGGCTCGCACTCTAACCGGTTTTAGACTCTGTAGAAGCCTTCTCGCATACTCAAATGCTAACATGAAGAGGCCACAGAGGTATAATAGATACAGACGTAGCTTCTCTAGTGGGCCTGAAACATAGCTTCTTTGTCCCGAACTTGTTCTTACAAATGACATACCTTTCACCAAAACCCCTGACAAAGAACTGAAAATATCAGCAGAAAATGTCCAAGACTGAAAACAGAGTTCTGATGTAGAAATATCAGAATTGCTAATTGTCTCCCTCTCAATCCTGACCAAACAGAGAGGAAGATAACCTAGCTGTAAACAAGTTGACCACCGATGATTTTTGTGTCAGGAAAAAGTTTCAGTGTTGATTTGAGCTCTTTTAAGTAGTTATCATGTGTCCTTCTGGAACTCTTAGGTTTCCAAATCCATGAACATAATATGGGAAACAAGGGAACTCTATGGATTAACCACAACCCATGTTAGGCAAGTATGCTCTAACATTATTGCCCACACATAACATGGACAAGCGAAAGACTATCTTGATTGTGGCATGCTTACCAGAACTTGTCTGGGGCAGATTAGTCCAATCCTGCGGGCTTATCTTCTTTTCAGATGCCTTGATCAAGTCGATGAGAGCTTGATTGACCTGAAATTTCAAGAAAGAGTTTAACGTGTATATGCTTAATTTGTAGCCAAGTAAAATTAAACAAATATTAGTAATTTAGGAAAGTAAAACTTCAAGAAGCATTGTGACATCTTTCTACCAATAAATTCATAACATTATTCTACGCGTGAAGATCTAATTCAATCCCAGTTGTTCAAAAATCTTGACTCACTCAAGATCAATCCTCAATATTAGGAAGATTACGACAGTTTGTCCATAATTACAAATGTAAGGACCTTTTTGTCTCGATCAAATTCAATTATGAAAATTTTTTACTGACTTTGATAAGAAAACTTTCCCAATTAGTTTGCACAACTGTACTCCATTTAATAATTCATTAATTGTAAATGTCTCACACAACCAATTGGACTACTTGCATATTGGTCTGATCTGTTGGGCAAAGGAAATACCTCTTCTGTCCTCTCATGACTTATAAGATGTCCTCCAGGAAGATCTATCATTCTAGCAACAGGGTACAGCTTCTCTGCTAGTCTCCTTGCATAACAGATTTGTGCAATGACATCATGCCTATACATTCAATGGAGCGAATTAATATTTTTGCTCAAATTCAGTTATGTAACATTCAGTTATCCATGTATCACTACTAGAAATGCCCCAAATATTAACCAGCTCCTGCACGACCTTCTAAGTTCTATGTATCTTAACCTATTTCCAAGTTTGCATGCGTATACATTTGTTTTCACTTTGTGCTTGTCTGTGCATGAATGAAACAACAATTCTCTTGATCGTCTGAGATTAAGAAAAGCATTGAAACAAAACTAATACTCTTCACTCCGAAAATACCAAATTCTTGCCAAATACTGTCATCTCCCTTGTTAAATGCAGGTTGATTGCAAACTTTGACAATTTACTATAAAGCACAGTACGGACTTCCATTTCAGGTAATTTTTCCCAATTTTTTTATTTTATAATTTTTTCACAAAGAACCCAGTTTTAATTTCCTATCAGTATTTGGAGCCTATTTCATAACATTATATCTACAGAATCCAAGAATATATAAGCATATTGTTTTCTTTTATGATAATTGACATTATATAGTTTATTAATTCGTGAAACAGTTTGATGCTAATAAATAAACATTTTGCAGACTTCAACTCATCTAAATGATATTTGAGAAATGAAGTTTAATTTTGTAACAAATTGTCACTCCTGTATGCCCTATGCATATTCCTTTACAAGTATCTTAGAATAATAAAATCATAAAGCATGTCACTTTAATAATATAAATTTAGACAAAATTATATGACTATGTTCATGTGCATTATGGTTGCTCATTACCTGCCATGAATCACTGACACAAGAAATCCAGCTGAACGAATGGTTTGAATGTCTTTTTGTGTCATTTCATGCGTCCAGCATGCATGGATTTGACCATCAAAACCATAATTAGACTGCATCCCAGTTGCTGATATACCTTTTACATATTTCTGTGCGTAACATATTTGAGGTCAAGCTATTGGCATTTTCCTTGAAAATAGGTATATATAAAATAAGAACTTTAAAAATTGTCAATGTTGTAACGAGTTAAGGAAACTACAATGATTATCTTTAAATAAATATCCATTACCAAAAGAAAGCCTAAGACTGTCAGGCCCAACTGAATCACTCAACTGATATCGATTCCATCGAGGGTGCCAGTGAAAAAGCAAACCTTGAAAAAGAAAAATCTCGAAATACTCAACCAAATACTTGGTTATCTAGCTACAGCCTCTTGACACTACATGCCAAAAGCCAGATAGCAAGCAAAACTAAAACATAATTTTGTAGACAACAGACCAAAAACTGAATAATTGACCATTTCACTTCACTTAGATAGCTTTGTCACCCTTGATTTGTAGGATGCTTAATTTTGAACAGATAGGTGACTACCAAAATGACACCCCAACCTGAAAAGTCCAGAGATATAAAGACTAACAGTATCTTACTCCAAATTCAAGGGAAACAGGTTTTTTAAAATTATATGATCATCTAGAAAACAAGAGTTCTTACTTGATATAAAATTGCTCTTCTAGTAGAAGATCCAACATATTCTTCAAGATATTCCTGCACCCCATGTCACAAATAGTAATTAGTCTGAAAGGAATCTTACCACAAACAGAATCATCTTTATACCATTCCCATCCCTTTCAATATTAAAAGGGTGAGAAAAACTAGTGGAGAAAGAATTGTTTTTAGAACATTGTTTGAAGTTCCAATTCCTAAGTAATGACATCCACAGTTAATTAGCAAAATAACAGGTAAAACATAAACTTCAGTTTACCTGTGAATAATGAGTGTCCAAGTCCACTGCTGCCCTTTTCTCTGGGGTTTTTGCCCTAAAGAAACGGATTGCAATTGATAATGTCCGGAGATCAAGCTGCAGGAAAGAAGGTCATTTGATGATCTATAGTTTCTAGATATTGCCTTTTCAACTGTTAACATACTAATAAGTTTAATTTCTTTGATAAATATATAGGAAACAGAGTGAGTTTTATTTTTAATCCGATTAAAGCTAGTGTGTCAAAATCATATGAACTAGAAGTCTTGTTCATCATAAATTCATATGGAAATTTCATACTCTAAACATAGTACAATATCCACTTAGATATAGTTGATATGGAAATTTTGTACCAATGTGCCTGCTTACAGTACAAGTTCATGTATTAGATAGTCTTAGCCATAGTTTTTACAACTTGACCATGTCCTAAGCCATGCTTCACTGTCTTCATGTCTTAGATTGTCTTAACCTTGTATTTATTTTTCTTTTCCCTGACTGTTATTACCCAGAAAAGAAAATCTGTACAATTATCAAAAATTGCATTATGAATGTAAACGTTCAATTTCTGCCTCCTCGATATTAGTATGCATTGCATTGTAAATATACAAATATAAGCATATATGCACTAAACTTTTAAATATATAATATTTCAAAAGAAGCATGTTGTATATTTCAGGAAATGTCATGAGATGATTGCCATTTGGAGCCCAATCGAACCTATTGACCCTAGCTCTTCTCTCTTATCCAGTTTAATCATTGGATTAAAATCATAATAAGTAAGAGATCTATTAAAAGTTTACAATGAAAAACATCCGCTGATTCTGGTTCTGATTCTGATTCAGAATAATAAAGTGACTAGAATATAGCTTTGAGACATCTCTATTAGAACTAGAAACCAAAATACTTATGTCCAATTGAAATGCTCGCACATTTCTAATCATTGAATGTGATTTGCCCAAAGCTTCCCTGCCTATTGTGTGAGTGCAGATAACGAGCTGATCATGCCCTAATGATTTAAACCAGTTGTTTAATCAGTATCCACTGGTCTCTAGGCAGACTACTAAATATCATTAGCTTACAAAAAACAGATTTTCCAGTAATGTAGAAGGCAACCCTATTTCAACCTAAGATTCAGCAGGCTGCTAACAAGCTTCATAATTTTTTCTTCGTTGATGACCACTGACACTGGGAAAAAAGAAAAGGAACAGCCAGTCCCACAATTACAGAATGGTTTGACCAAAGCATGAGGAATCTAGATCTGGTTCCTAACAGGTTTGTCCTTCAAACAGTAGAAATGCCTAACCAGTAATAGCTCTCATAATTTAGAAAAATGCATTTAGTATTCCAAAATTTCTATGTCCTCATAAATCAAGAAGTTATCAATTTGTACAACTATTAAGTACGGGTTCATCAATTTTGAACCTAAAACAAATTGAACTGACGCAAAACCCACCCAACCCATACCATTGCTGCTCACTTTGATATTTCACAAAGATGATTCTAAGTTTGAAGATTCATTTTTTTGTTTTTCCCTTTTTCAGGAACAAGATAATCTGCAATGTCACTTGCAAGATTAAGCAGTCTTCCTTTCCTGCTCCATAACTACTGTTTCATCTCAAAAGTGGGAGCTTGTTGCATTGAAGTGGAGTTATCAAATTGAAACTTGACCAACAGGAAAAAGCTCTAACTTCTAATGTTCAATATCTATTAATTCTTTATTCTTGAAGTGGAGTTATCAAATAGCTCCACTTTTTCGTCAATTGCATCCAATTATTTTCACCAGAATAGTTCAGTCATTTGCTTTATAAAGACACTGGTGATTTTTTAATAGACTGAGCACTAAACTGTAGAATCATATGGTTGCATTATATCAAAATTAAAAAGCCACAGCACCACATGCAAATTGAACAAACCAATAAAACTTGTTTTAACTTAATGATACAAAATAGAATTCTATGTTGGCATTGGTAATCAACTGAAAATACACAGACACATGTGCGAGCGCAATACCTTAGGACAACATTGAAAACCTCCACCAGTTACATTCAGTAAAGCCAATGACAGAACTCTCTCCGGCACCATAGCTGCTAATTTGCAAGCTATCATAGCCCCTGATTCGATATAACAAAATAAAGCAAGCTTAATTCAGAACTGACCCAAAAAAAAAAACCACAAAGGCAAATTGCATAAATTCAGCTCACAGAATAATCAAAGAGCTATAAAAATGAATGATGCTGACCCATTGAGTGCCCAATAACATGGACCTGCTTCCAGCCCAAATGATCCATCAAAGAAATCACATCTTTTGCCATTATTTTTGTCCTGCAACCAGCAAAAATTCCATAAAAAGATAAAACTCGTTAATTTAAAAAATTAAAAATTAAAAAAAGAAAAAAAAACAAATGGGAGGAATTGAAAAACAAAAACTCACGTGTACTCGGTCTTCTTAATGGGCACGGAGCTCCGACCCATGCCCCGATTATCAAATGCACAAACCTCGATTCCTCCGCCACCATCGCCGCTCTCAACTGAATCCTGAAGTATGGTTTCATCATCGTTGTTGGGCTTATCGGTGCCAGCCAATCCCTTTAGTTGCGGGCTCCACGCATCGTGTGTTCCAGCCAATCCTGAACCCAATGATGATCATGCAGTCAAAATTCAAAATGAAAAAAAAAATCTGAAATCCAATTCAGTTCTGAGACTGAGAAATGAAACCAAAAAATAAAAAAAAAAAACCCACACACCTGAAATGAGGATGACTTTAGTGGGTCCGCGGCCGTACGTTCTGTAGAAAATCTTGATCCCATTGTCGTTCAGCGCCGCGTCCGGGGCGGCGCTTTGCTCCTTGACGCCCACCACCTCGCAGTACGGCATCGACTTTACAATTTTTATTAAAAAGATGATTTTTAATTTTCAACTCAACGAGAGATTGATTCAAGGTGTAACTTTGGCGTTTGGTTTGCTTTTCGTTTTGGTGGGTGTTTTTTAAATTTTGAGGAAAACATATATATATATATATAAATTAGAGGTGTTGGGTGCTCGAATCGTGGCAGGTCTACAATGGCCGGTTGCAACGTCAGATAGTCTGCTGGAGTGACGCTGGCGCGTTCTTTTGGTCAAAGTCAAATCTCTTACTCTGACACATTTTCAACAATTTCCTAGGACTTGACTAGCTTACAGAATCTGTAAGCTACAGACTGCAGCATCAGCCGTTGGATGTGGTTGGATGTGGAGTGAGAAACTAAACAATAGAAAATCGGATGGTGGGATGATGGGAGATGTTTGTTACAGAACCTTTACCATAGGCAGATCCCAATTTATATATATATATATATATATAAAGTTGATTAGAATATACTTCATAGCTTTTAAAATAAAAATTGACTTCTAAAATATATTGTTATTCATAATTCTAGCTAGAATGTGTCAAAGAAATTATCACTTTATTTACCGTACGCATAAAATATGTATATTTATTTTTATACTCATGTTCATATAATAAGACACGATCTTTTGACAATATATTTTAGATAATTTTATTTTTAAATTATCTCTATCTCTTTGGTTGTTAGCATAAATATAGTTGTTATGATTACATAAATGTAGGGAACATGGGTTTTAGTTGCACTCTAATCAACTATAAGTTGTATTAAAGCTATTTGTTTTTTTAAAATATCAAAGATATGTTTGTGGAAGTTTAAATTTCTTCTAATCGACATATTTATCATTTATTTTTACATTTTATTTAGACAGATAATTCTACTTTGTGACATAATACTTTACGTGAATTTTAAAAACTTGATCGAATAATTTTACTTAATTGGCTACTCATATTTAAATACTAAGTATTAAGAGAGTTCGGTGCCAAAAAAAAAGAATTTAAATATTGCCTACTCTTACTTAAAAAATAAAAAAATAAAAAAATAAAAGAAGGTTATGCCATAAAATTGGATGGTAGCGCTTGCATGAATGTCGAATTCTAATTTGAAAAAAAAAAAGGAATTGGTTATATTTTTACTTGGATTTAGTCATGAATTTTCAATAATCTTCTGTTTGTTGATTATCTCGACATTTCAATATAGTTGTGGTTCAATACTTTTGTATTTTTTGTTTTATCTCTATTATTTTTGCATTTATAATGTGGTGGGGGCGTGGTTCTTGTCCGTGCTTGCTTGCTTTGAATGCTTTAGTGGACATTTTTTGATTATCTAGCTCATTCTTGGCTTAACGGATAAGATTCAAAATCTTGTTCCATTCATTGCCTTCTGTTTCCACCTTCCTACTCTTTCTAGAAAATCCAGAAGGCAAACGTGGCGAATAATTTTTCTATTTATTTTTAGTTATATTATGAATTTTTTTTTTAAATAAAGATAGAATTCCAATCATAATTATTGGGGCATAATTAAAATCTTATATTAAAAAATCATAAAGATTACTTTAGCCACCAAATAAATCTGGGATTGACAATAAGCAAAACTCTTATAAGCGTAATCGAAATTACATAAACGAAAGTAAGAGAGGAAATTGTATATAATTCTGGAAGAATATTAAAGGGAAAGTAAAGTCAATCAATCTGTTTAATTCTGGCTTCAATGGAATTTGATATTCCATTTTAGGTAAAATAAAAAGAACTTATTGTTGATGCAAAATTCTGGTCGCTGTTTCTGCGACCAGAACCCCTGCTCGTTCAATCCAATCTCGACCAGAACTCTTCCTCGTTCAATTGCTCTTCTTTATTCCCTGCATTCACAGAACAAGTCAGAGTGCGCCGGGTGTTTTTCCCGACGTAAACCCTCCGATGCTCAAGTCAGATAAGAAGGCTTTTTGGGGAACCCTGACCATAAAAGTATATGGCCCTTAGTTTTTCTCTCAGTTATGAAATGTTGCTCTTTCTCTTTTAGAATAACGAAAAATCCAACCCTCTTACCTTCGCCGGCTACCTTTTTATAGGCCTCCCGAGGATCCAAACCGTCCCCCCATGCACGCCCACTATCTCTCCATTATTGTCGTAGCGGGCGGTTGCTTGTCTCTCCATTACTGCGGTAACAGGCGGTTGCGTATCTTTCCATTACTGCGGTAACAGGCGGTTGCGTATCTCTCCACTACTGCGGTAACAGGCGGTTGCGTATCTCTCCATTACTGCGGTAACAGGCGGTTGCGTATCTCGCCACTACTGCAGTAACATGCGGTTGCATGGCTTGCGTGGCTTTCATGCCTTGAGTCTCGGGTTGGTGAACATGTCACCTCAACTGGCGTTGACCGGGTCTCCTTAGTCTAAGTCTTAACAGTAATGAGCATATTGCTTTCCTCAGCAGGTTAGCCCCGCAGACAGTGTGCCTGAGCAGTGGCAGGGGGTTTCTGCTCCTGCTCCCCCGCTGCCAGGTTCTGCTCGCCTCCGCTGATCCCTGTTGAAACACATCCTACGACTAGGTTCCTGCTAGTCATGTTTGGTCTCGTCGAAATCCTTAAACACTTATATTATTTGATTGAGCCTGGCTTCACCTTCACCACATAAAAAGATTGATTGAGCATTGATAAAGACAAGAGTGAGTGATAATGCATGGTAATAATTCGTAGTCTCCATCATAGCATCGTATTTTATTCGATCATTGAAAACTTTTTGTGGCCAAACGTAAAAATAAAACACTAATGTTATGATTTGGACGCCTGCTATTGTTAGACGGTGTCACGAATTTGAAAATGACCGCTAGTTTAAGCTTTAAAAACCTTGCATTCGTAGTAAATGTTATATAAATGGTTGGCTTAACTATTTTCTGAAGGAAAAAATATTAAAATTGAGACCCCTACACCTTTTGTTGCACTTTATAAATATGTAAGGGTATATATTTGTGGAGAATGACTAATGTGAAGAATTGCAGTAATAATAGTGGAATTTTATTGTATAAAATAATGTGTTTATAGTTTCTATATGTAAAAAAAAATAGTAATAGATAAATTGTAGAAAAATAATGCGTACTTGAGGGCGCATTACAAATGTTGCTCTTCTTAAGACGTTATTTATCTCTATCAATTAAATAATGCATATGCATTAAGCAAATACGCCCCACAAATAAAACACTTTATTTATTTACTTACATTGAGCATCGACGAAAACAAACATAAATACTCTTGAACGTTGGATATTGGATATTTGATGCATAAAAATAAGTGTTATTGTTAGAAAAACAAACAGTGAGATGACAAGTTATATATTAGCTAAACAACGGAAATTAGCTACTAGAATATTCAAATGAAAAGAAAGCGAAACAGAAGGGAGATGAAACAGAAACAGAAAAATGAAATAGAAACCGAGGCCTGCATAAAACAGTTTCCTTAAAACAGATTTACCACCTCTATTTGAGTGCTTAAGGTCTATTGATATCTATTTCCTAGGATACAACGGGTATGAACTTCCAGGCAAGCACAGGTTAGAAATTCCGGCGAGCCACAACAGCAAACTCAATCAGAGAAAGACGAAGAAGAATGAAGGAAACCAAGTGTGATTTGTGCTCGTTTTTGCAAGTATAAAAAACAGAAGTGAAAGTGCCTTTTTATACTCAAGGGAGGATGTAACAATTGCTTTTGTATTGAATTTTCGAATTCAATTTATGTTATTAATTTTCTGTAACAGCCATTGAATTTAAACAATTCAATTCAAAAATTGAATTACATAACAATCGGTCTTGGATTTGCACCCCCTTGCGTGCACGCGCGTGTGGAGATAGTCTTTATTCTTATAATTCTTAGTCATGCATAATTAAGTGTTTATATATAAACACTAATCCCTACGTTTCTTTTTCCCATGTGGGATAAGCCTCATTTCCTTTCAAATTTCCAACTTCAAGGGCCACATTTGAGAGACAATTTCTCATTTACTCAAGCATCATTTTAAGAAAATAAGATTATACTTTTGAAGTATGAACGGAGTAGAATCCGAACCTCAAAATATTTTCCACTCTCATTAAGTGAGACCCACTCAAAATGTGCCCTCAAAATAGCATGTTATGCTATTTTTTCAACAATCCCCCACATGAATGAAAATTGGCAGTAAAACAAGAAAATTGCTAAATTTTGACTTCAAAACCATTTTTGACTCGTAATGATCGAGTTTATTGAATTGATACCTAGCACAGGATAGGTAGGTGTTATCCTTTGAACCTTCCCTTGTAATAGTATAATTAATTTACTAGCTGATCAGTAGACGCGATGTCTTTGAACTGTTCTGCCATTAGTGTAAAGGATCATATATTACACATAAGTATATCTCCTAACACTATTGAGTTCTCATGATTATGTTCGTTTTAGCCTTGAACATCTGCTTGGTTCTGCAAGAGTTTATAAGAGCTGAATCCTTTATAGCTCCCTTTGAAGCGGCCCTACTTCTCTCTCACATAGGTGATATCTTAATTAAGAGTAACCCGCATTACTCCGCTCGAATTTCCGATGCATAAGAATCATTAAGAGCCTAGCTCAACCTTATTCCCCACGGGCATCACTGTTTCATCATAGGAATGGTTAATGAGATAATCCTTTCAAGAGAATGACCCCCACAGTGATCCATCTTTAGTCTTTAACAAATAGGTTGTCCAATTGAACCTTGATCTTGGGATCTCTAGTCTATTAGGTTAGGTTTTCTTCGTTATTGACTAATCAATCTATAAGTTTTAATCCTTTCCCCCTCGATGACTTTTCTACTAGCTCTTTATTTAACCCTTTGGTTAGCGGATCCGCTATGTTATCCTTTGACCTTACATAGTCAATAGAGATAACTCTAGTAGAAATAAGTTATTTAATGGTATTATGTCTACGACGTATGTGTCTAGACTTACCATTATACATATTGCTTTGTGCCATACCGATAGCTAATTGACTATCGCAATGTAATGAATTCAGATTCCATTGTAGATCTAGTAATTACTGTCTGTTTAGAAGATCTCCATGATACAGCTGCATCTGCTAGTGTAAACACATACCCGCTAGTAGATTTTGAATCTTTTACATCTGATATCCAGTTAGCATCACTAAATCCTTCTAATATTTCTGGATACCTAGTATAGTGCAATCTATAATTACGAGTATATCGAAGATACCTAAGTACTCTTACGATAACTTTCCAGTGATCAGTTCCCGGATTACTCGTATATCTACTAAGTTTGCTTACTGTATAGGCTAGGTCTAGTCTGGTACAATTTGTTAAAAACATCAGACTACCTATTATTCTAGCATATTCAACATGAGAAATACCCTCTCTTCTGTTTTTCGATAGATGAATACTAGTATCTAATGGAGTTTTTGACATAGTATTATCCTCTTTATTAAATTTCCCAAGAATTTTATCTATATAATGAGTTTGACTTAAAATAAGTCCATTAGAAACTCTTAAGATTTTAATTCTCAAAATGACATCTGCAAGACCCATGTCTTTCATGTCAAACTTAGACTTCAACATATTCTTACTAGATTTAATCATGTCATCATTACTCCCAACAATGAGAATGTCATCAACATATAAACATAAAATGACATAGTCATTTTCTATTTCTTTGACATAAACACATTTGTCACACTCGTTGATCTTAAAGCCACTTGTGATCATCGTATGATCAAATTTTTCATGCCACTGTTTTGGTGCTTGTTTCAAGCCATATAATGACTTAACCAATTTACAAACTTTCTTTTCTTGTCCTGGAGATATAAAATTTTCAGGTTGCTCCATGTAAATTTATTCATCTAAATCTCCATTTAGAAAAGCCGTTTTTACATCCATTTGATGTATCTCGAGATTGCGCAAAGCTGCAATTGCTATTATCATTCGTATGGAATTTATTCTCGTAACAGGAGAATAAGTATCAAAATAATCAAGGCCTTCTCATTGCTTATAACCTTTAATTATAAGTCTAGCCTTGTAATTATTGATTGATCCATCGACTTTCAATTTCCTTTTGAAAATCCATTTATACCCCAAAGGTTTACATCCTGGAGGAAGGTCTACTAGCTCCCAAGTATGATTTTGTAAAATGGACTCAACTTCATTGTTAATGACTTCTTTCCATAAAATGCCTTCAGCTGAAGTTACAGTCTCTTTAAAGCTTTGAGGTTCATTTTCTAGCAAATACGTCAGAAAGTCTGGACCAAAAGACTTTTCTATTCTAGCTCTTTTACTAGGTCTAAGCTCAATTTCTTGTTTTTCTTCTTCTTCTGGTGCTTGATCATTTTCTTCATTTTCAAGTGTTGTTTCATGAAATTGTTCCAATTCTCTCGATTCCATTCTAGAATTGCAAGGAAACACATGTTCAAAAAACGAAGCATTTCTTGATTTTATTATCGTATTTTTGTGGACATTTGAAACTTTAGACTCATGCACCAAAAATCGATATGTGCTACTGTTTTGTCCATAACCAATGAAAATGCAATCAACAGTTTTTTGTCCTATTTTCACTTTTTTATTTAAAGCAACCACGACTTTAGCAAGACACCCCCACACTCTTAAGAATTTATGTAAAGGTAATCTACCTTTCCATAGCTCATACGGGGTTTTATCTTCTTGCTTTCAGGGTATCTTATTAATAAATAATTAGCTGACAAAATAGCTTCTGCCCACATATTATGGGGTAGTCTAGAACTTATCAACATTGCGTTCATCATTTCTTTTAAAGTTCGATTTTTTCGTTTTGCAATCCCATTAGATTGAGGTGAATATGGAGCCGTGACTTGATGTATGATTCCACTTTGTTCACATAACAACATAAACGGAACAATACTCACCACCACGGTCACTTCTTAATTCCTTAATTTTCCTATTAAGTTAATTCTCAACTTCATTTTTGTTGAGAATAAACTTTTCCAAAGCTTCATCTTTACTTTTCAATAAATAGACATAGCAATATTTTGTGCAATCATCTATAAAGGTAATAAAATATTTATTACCACCTCTTGTTTGAATTAATTTAAAGTCACAAATATCACTATGTATTAAATCAAGTGGTTCAGTATTTCTTTTAATTATTTGGAAAGATGACCTAGTTAGTTTTGCCTCAACGCAAGTTTCACACTTATATTTCAAATCAATTTAGAAATTGGGAATATGCTTCATGTTAATTAATTTACGCAAAGAATTAAAATTAACATGTCCTAATCTACCATGCCAAAGATTAGAAGACTCAAGCAAATAAGCAGAAGATGTAGCTTTATTATTAATTGTTGGTTTCAGAGTTATTACATTAAGCTTAAATAGGCCATCATTAACATAACCCTTTCCCACATACATCCCAGTTTTAGACAAAACCACCTTATTTGACTCAAACACTATTCGGAAACTATGTTTGTTCAACAGCAATCCAGACACCAAGTTCTTCCGAATTTCTAGCACATAAAGCACATTATTCAGAGTCAGTTCTTTCCCAAACGTCATCTTCAAAAACACCTTCTCTTGACCCTCAATCTCATACATAGCCGAATTCCCCATGAATAGCTTCTCTCCATTGCTAACTGCTTCAAATGAAGTGAACAACCCTTTGTCTGAGCAAACATGTCTGGTTGCTTCTATATCTATCCACCATTCTCTTGGATTAGAGCCAATCAGATTCTCTTCTGAAATCACTGCAGAGAGGTTTATGTCTGAAACATGTTGAGTGATGTTTTCGACCACATTCGCATCTCGCTTCAAGCCTTGTGACCCATCTTATCACAATTATAACATTTTCCTTGAAACTTTGTTTGTTTCTTGGAAATTCTTCCTTTCGGACCCAATTTTTTATTTTTATTTTTAAGTCCATGTTCAACAAAATTTGCCTTTGCCATAGAAATAGCCCCTCTTCTTTCTGCATTTATGTTGTCTTCCTCAGTTATGAGCTTAACAACCAGCCCCTCAATATTCATCTCCTTTCGTTTATGCTTCAAATAGCTCTTGAAATCTTTCCAAGCAGAGGCAATTTTTCAATAATTGCGGTAACTTGAAAAGTTTCACTTAAATACATCCCTTCCGCAATGATTTCAGATAATATAATTTGAAGTTCTTGTACTTGACTTATTATAGTTTTAAAATCCACCATTTTAGAATCTAGGAAGTGACCAATAACAAACTTTTTGGTACCTGCATCCTCGGTTTTATATTTTCGGTCTAAGGATTCCCATAGCTCCTTGGCTGTTTTTTTTCTTATGTATACATTATACAAGAAGTCACTAAGGCCATTCATTACATAATTTTTACACAAAAAATCTGAATGGTGCCATGCATCAATTGCACTTGCAACTTGAATATCCATTTCACCCTCTTTGGACTTAGGAGCATCCTCGGTTAAGAACCTCGCAAGGTTCAATGTGGTCAAGTAAAAGAACATCTTTTGCTACCACCGTTTGAAATTCTAGCCATTGAATTTTTTAGGCCTTTTCGGATGATTGACAGAAATCGCCACAGAGGTTGGTTCCTTCACAACAGTTGGTGCAGAAACTGGGACATACGGAACATCATCACTGGTTTTAATTGCCATCTCTGTGATATTATATAAATCTGTTTTAAGATTGTTAAAAAAACAAATAGTGAGATGACAAGTTATATATTAGTTAAACAACGAAAATTAGCTACTAGAATATTTAAATGAAAAGAAAGCGAACAGAAACAGAAAAATGAAATAGAAACCGAGGCCTACATAAAACAGTTTCCTTAAAATAGATTTACCTCCTCTATTTGAGTGCTTAAGGTCTATTGGTATCTATTTGCCAGGATACAACGGGTACGAACTTCCAGGCAAGCACAGGTTGGAAATTCCGGCGAACCACAACAGCGAACTCAATCAAAGAAAGATGAAGAAGAATGAAAGAAAACCAAGTGTGATTTGTGGTCGTTTTTGCAAGTGTAAAAAACAGAAGTGAAAGTGTCTTTTTATACTCAAGGGAGGATATAACAATTGCTTTTGTATTGAATTTTCGAATTCAATTTATGTTATTAATTTTCTGTAACAGCCATTGAATTTAAATAATTCAATTCAAAAATTGAATTACATAACAATCGGTCTTGGATTTGCACGCAGGTTGCACCCCCCTGCGTGCACGCGCGTGTGGAGATAGTCTTTATCCTTATAATTCTTAGTCATGCATAGTTAAGTGTTTATATGTAAACATTAATCCTTAGGCTTCTTTTTCCCAGGTGGGATAAGCCTCATTTCCTTTCAAATTTCCAACTTCAAAGGCGACATTTGAGAGACAATTTCTCATTCACCCAAGCACCATTTTGAGAAAATAAGATTATACTTTTGAAGTATGAACGGAGTAGAATCCAAACCTCAAAATATTTTCTACTTTCATTAAGTGAGACTCACTCAAAATGTGCCCTCAAAATAGCATGTTATGTTATTTTTTCAACAGTTATATATATGATGAATTTCATTTTAGAACAGAGAGTTGAGAAAAAAGTGGTGTAAGATCATTATTTTCATGTCCAAATGACATAAACATACCTTTATTATAGATGTACTTGTATCCCTCTGTTCAGATTGTCATCGTTCATGATACTCCTTCATTTATGGCTATTGGATTAAGATTTGATTTTGCTCAATAGTTCAAATTGAACCACACCATTTCAAATGAAATGTCACCATAAAAATGTGCATTTTCAAATAAAGTACCACCATTAAAGGATGCATTCTTAAGTGAAAGAATATTTTTTTTATAAGGCAAAATTAATTAGACATGTATTGATCCAACAATCCTCACCATTCTGAAAATAAATGAATTCTGAAAAATATCTCGCACAAGCTTGGAAAACTTATGCATACATGAAGGTATCTTTTGAACTTGAACCTTCACTTAGTAACAATATATCAAGACTAATCAAGGTGACATGGTACACAAGCTCTGAACCAACAATCTTATTCGACTAACTGGATATATCTCACACACAATTTTTCAAACTCTCGAGTATTCTTTAGGTAAGACGTGGATTGGCCCGGTATTTGCATCTTGTTTTTATAAGCATTTTAGGGCCCGTTCGATACCATTTTTCAATCACTGTTTTCATTTTTGTTTTCATAATACATATATAATATATGTTTGGTAGACTCAGTTAAAAAAAAAGTAACAAAATGAAAAATCCAAATTCACTTTTACAACTAAAGATATGAAAACAGGTTAAACATATTCTCCAAATATTACAAACTAAACTAAAAAATAGGTTAAGAAACAAAACCCAAGCTCGTGACTCCTCATCATTTTCTCTTCGGCAACAGCCCTCTCTCCCCCCTCATCTTTCTCGATCTAATTATAGCAGATCTTCATCTAGCAACGCTCTCTCTCTTTTCCTTCATCCAACAACACTTTCTATGTGGGGTACCTAGAGTATACAAATGGGAAAGGAAGCGGATATGCGTTAAGAGTTTTTTAATCTATGGCACAGTGGTTAAATAACTGCTGCAAAAGTTATTTAACCTTATGGCGTGATTGAAACTATCCTTTGATAATGAAATAACTACCCAAGCCTTTAATGGTTGGATAACTAACCATGATAAGTGCTAACCGTTATGGTAGTTATTTAGGAGTATCTATCTCAAAGGGATTGACTGTAAATTGAGGCCAAAAGAAGAAGAAGAGAAAAAAAAAAACCAAGGTGCAAATGCAGACCAAAGTGATTGGGGTTTGAGAAATACTTGAGAAAACTAGGTGAATAGTTTTTGGAGAGAGGAAGAAATAGTAAGCTCAGTAACCTCTTAGAAATCAGTGTATTTCAACGGTAAAATCGTTGATGATTCATAAAAAGTCAGCAAATGTGTTATTGTCTTCATGAACGTAGGCCTAACAAAACCAAACCACGTAAATCTCCTATGTTATTTTGATTACTTTCTTTATGCTCTTATTATTTGTTGTTGTGTTGAAATTTTCGTGATATTTTTTTGTTTGTTCCACAATCGGTTACCCCAGCTGTCCCAGAGAACTGTCAGGGTACATAAGTTGTTCTAGCCAATTAGTTAAAAAATTCGGCTTATTTTATAAAATTAAAAATTTTATTAAATTATATAAAAATAAACACCTTTAATTAATTTATTTAATTAAATTATTTTAAATCATTAAGTTAATAAATAAACTCTCTGAAAATCTCTTCAGACGTCTTATTTTTATTTTATTGTAGAAAAACTTACGTGGCCAAACACAAAACAAATCTTTGCCTATCCTTCATCTGGACCGAAGCTATATTTTTTATACTCAACGGCTAATGTTGTTACGGGTTTGAAATCGAGCGCTGAAAATTAACTTTTGGTTTAATGGCACAATTTTTTTCATTTTTTCTTTTTTTAAAATTAGTTTATATTGAGAAGAAGGTTACCCCACCATTCATAAAAACCCACTTTCGAATATTTCTTTCTTCTCTTTGGAAACGATCATCAATTGCAATGATTTCATAAACGGCTCCTTGAGAGAGGTATAGATGAACAATTTCTCCATTAGGAACTTACAAATTAAAAGTTTTCTCCTCACACTTGCAGATAAACAATTTCGTTTAGAAGTGATAACTACATCTATATATACTTATATCATGGAGTTATTTGGACAATTAGAACTTCACCAAATTTTAGGTATAGGCTCTTTGTTGTTACAGGAATATTTTCATAAAGAAATTGTACAAAATGAGTTATCGTACAATTTCTTCAAAATAATTACGTTGTACAAAATATCAATTCAAATTAAATAAATTAAAAAATAATCTTACTGTACAATTTTTGTGTAACCCACTATATATTATTGGTAGTGGGGTTGAAAGTTGAAACTTGAAAAGGGCACTAAATGAGCCTACGTATTTGTTAGCTGTTACAATAATCCCTACTATTAAAGAATAATAAGAGTAGACCAACAATTGTGTGGTAACCAACTATCGAGTTTATTGGATCATGGGTCAGAAATGGTGTCCATAATGGGCTTGACAACTGAGCCTAATAGTGGTCTTTCAATATCATTTGACCCCATTTTTTAAAATATAATAATGTTAAAATTTTTAAATTAATCTAATTTCTTTCTATACCCCATTTATTATTCCCTAATTTATCCTTCTTCGCTGCCTCATCTTATAGTGAAAATTATGTAACCCGTCATCTCTTTACTCTTTTACTACTTGTTCTTCTTTCATTTTTTTTTCCAATTACATTTTAAAATCATAAAATCAGACTACTACTTAATCACTCGCAAAAAACAAAAGAAAAAAAAATTGAAGACAACATACAAAAATGAGAGAACAAAAGTTTACGGATTTACCCATGTATGGAGATTGAAGATGTGCACCAAAATTGAATTCAAGAAACAAAATTAGTCCTCAATTCGCTTTTGAAGTCAGCCTTGCAAACTTTCGCATCAACTTTTCCATACCTTGAATAATACACATGAATTTTAGGTACTTTTTGTGATAAATATGCGAAAGAACAACTTCGAACATAATTTTTTTCCTTTTTTAACTCAAGGCTGAATTTGGTTCACCCATTTTATTGTGAAAAAAAAATCTATTTTTTAAAATGAATTTATTCTTAGGAATCACTTTAAATTTATAACATAAAACTTCAATTGGGTTGCTTTTAAATGTATCTTCGATTTTCACGGAACTTTTAAGTCTAAGAATTTACAAGAGGATAAAAATTTATTTAGTTCTTATATTTTAAGATTAATGTCCATTTAGTCCTTATATTTTTAAAAATGTCTCGAAACATCTCTGCCATTAAAGTATTGATATTCCTACTGTTACTTTTTATTTATTTTTCTTACTTTTACAATATTATCCTTTTATAATAATTTTTTTTGGATATTAATAAAAAGAAAATAATTAAATTATCAATTTAACCCTAGAATATTAAAAAAATATTAATTTTTTTTGTAATCACCATTTGCACACTGGTAGTTTGCATACAATTTTTTACAATTAAAAATTAATATATTTTTTTATTTTTAGGATTAAATTGGTAATTTAATTATTTTCTTTTCTATTAATATCCAAACAAAAAAATTATTATAAAAGGGTAATATTGTAAAAGTAAGCGAAAAGAAAATGAAATAAAAGTCATGGTAGGGTTATTAATTTAATTATTTTCTTTTCTATTAATATCCAAACAAAAAAATTATTAAAAAGGGTAATATTGTAAAAGTAAGTGAAAATAAATAAAAAGTAACGGTAGGGGTATTAAATTGATAATTTAATTATTTTCTTTTTATTAATGTCCAAAAAAATTATTATAAAAGGGTAATATTGTAAAAGTAAGTCGCAAGAAATAAAAAGTAACGGTAGAGGTATCAATACTTTAACGGGAGAGATGTTTCGAGATATTTTAAAAAATATAGGGATTAAATATACATTAATCTTAAAATATAGGGAGTAAATAAGTTTTTACCCTTTATAAGAGGGCTGAAGACCGGCCCTTTTTAGTAACTTTAATTAACTATAACATTATATTTTAATTAAAATCTAATATGAATCTAATGAAATAATCAGTAGGGATAAAATATCACCATTCAAACACTAGACCTTCAAAATATATATATATATTAAAAAGATTTTTTTAACTTTTAATTCACATAATATGTATGTTGTGTACAATTAGAAGTATTGATATCTACAAAAAAAAAAAGGGAAAACAATCCACTAAATTACACTAAATCTATTATGGCACATACAAATTTCCATTCTACATTTATATCCTAATAAATGTATTTCTACACAATTTTTTGAAATTGGGAGGAGGGTAGTCTAACCATGTTTTGTAATTTAAACCCATGCAGATTCTGCTACATTATCGATAGACACCGGACTA
The DNA here is from genome assembly GCA_029633175.1 of Citrus glauca. NCBI lineage: Eukaryota > Viridiplantae > Streptophyta > Magnoliopsida > Sapindales > Rutaceae > Citrus > Citrus glauca. Next base: position 20,482,403 of record JAQOOD010000003.1, on the reverse strand, counting down.
AAGTTAGCAGCTGAGATTCATCATCAATTGTATTTAACTATTTTTTTTTCCACAGAGAGAGGGGGGGAAATATAACAGCAATAATAAAGAACCATCACCATCGAGAGGCTGGTAATTTCTTCTTGATATACATTATTATCATCATTAATTATGGGAAGGATGTGATCTCACAGCTAAAGCCAGCAGAAATTTTCAACAAGGTGGAAACTAATGAGTGGCCGTCCATTTGATTTGGACACGTCAAATTAACGGTTCGTATCAATCAATCAACCAATTAATTAATTAGTAAACTAAAAGACTAAGAGCTACCCGCTCTCTCTTCCTCCCCATCATCATCGGTTTCCCCTGCCTCTCCGTCGACTCCATGAGAGCGGGACCACTTGTTTAACGCCTTCGCAGATGCTCGTCTGCAATTAAATTGAAAACACATAAAATTTGTAATCACATGCACTAATCTTAGATTAAAGAAAATTTTTGATCTAAACTCATGCAAACATTATAAGCAAAATATATATATATATATATATATATATATATATATTGATTCATTTTTAAGGAAAGAAAATATGGATTTCTGGCGGGATGATAATAATTAATTGTTAGTTAACTCACCAGCAAACGTGACTTCGTTTGAGAGATGCTCTTCCTAAAGCTCACTGATCTCTTGCTAACCATCTTCACTTTCGTGCCATCCTTGTTACATCTATCGCCGCCGCCGTTGCTCCGGTCGCCGCCCGCGTCACCTATGACGTCGGGAAATAAAAAGTCGAAACCGCTCCCGATCCCGAAAACAACTTCCTTACTGTTATTACTATTCTTTTTGAAACTTCCCCACCTGCTTGACCCGAACAGAACCCTTTCCTTCCTCCCCCAAGTACTCTCCAGCGCCGGACCCCGAAACGACCCTCCTTTCCTAAACGACCGCCCCCCTCTGCTAACGTAGGGTCCGTCGAGCACCGTCTTCGGGGAAGTCATGCCGGAGGAGGCGACTTTGGCCTCGTTTAAAAGCCTCGGTGGGAGCTCCAAACACCTTACTACATTTTTAGGTTTAGACTCCCCATCGTCCCCGGCAGCAGCACGACAGGGCCTAGGCTTCCCCGGAGCTTCCTCCCATTGGAATGGAACTGAGGCTAGGACTTTGATCGGCGGCGTTAACATCCCCGGTGGCTCCATCGATATTGCCGCCTTATTATTGCTTGGAAGTGAGAGCAAAGATAGCTTTGGCACCGTACTGCTACCACTCGATCTTGAAGTTAGATCATGACACTCTTTTTCCTCTGAGTCTAAAACCATTTTCACAAACTCTTTTTTTTTTTATTTTTTTAATGCTTTTGGAATGAATCATAAAGATTATGAAAACCGAGGTTTGATTTATAAGAGAGAAGGGTAGGAAATGTGAAATGTGAGGGCCGGGGGGTCAGTTTTCATACAAATTAAAACGCTCCTGCCTGGCGCTTCTGCTTCACGAGGAAATGCAAAATTTTTAATTTCTTAATTATTACGAGTAAAAAATAAAAAAATAATTAGGAGCCAGGCCATGCACCAACGTTATTATTTCTTCTGGAAAGTCTTATTAAAAGAGAGCTTGAGTCAACTTGATTTGTTTAGATTTTTATGAAGGATGGAAAAAAAAAAAAGAAGATTAATTAAGTAATTTAGTTGAGACGGTTAAGTTAACGCGACGATACGTACCAATGTCATGCCAAAAAATCTCGTAACTGCCAACCGTAGTAGTATATGTTAATTGGGTTATAAATTAAGTTTTTCGAAGCCGGCGTTTAGTTTTATTTTTTTATTTTTGTTTTAAGTTAATTGGTTTTGGTTCTAACGAAAGTGTGCTTAATTTTAGAAAGAAAAAAACACAAATGCTTAAGTGCATGTCATTTTGTGTACACAAATTAATACACATAATTTTGCGTGGATACTATTATATTATTTATTTGAATTGGAGAGCAAAGAAGGCTTACCTTAACAAAATTACGAATCAAAACTTTCGTATTTGAAAAATTAATGGGAATTAGTATGAGTCTCACTTCTGGACTTGGAAAGACTTAAAATATAATCGGTTAAAATTTTGATTTATTAAAATAAAAATGCTTAATTACGTAAAAAAAAACCTTAATTCATTTACGAACTTCCTTAAGCTAATTAAAATAAATGTCATGAAATCACCCAAAAGCAAAACGTCAAATGTGGAAATCTCCACAACAATAATGATAATACTAATTAACTAATTAAACAAACCACAACGTATAAATCATCAACTAATTAATCGTTCAAATCATTTCCATCAAACTGACTTTCAATAAAGAAATGAAATGATAATACTACATCAACTATTTTTATTCTCACAAAAAGATTTTAAAAGCAAAGAGAATAAAATACTTTCTCTGTTTTTTTAAAAATAATACTTAACCAAGTAAATAGGGGTGAGGATGAGGATTACAGCTAATCCTTGTCCCCTTCACGAATTAAAAGCGAGTATGAAAACAATCTCCATGCCAATTCCCAATTTTCAGTATTTCTCATCTTTGATACCCAATCTTGATATGTTAGCTAATGAAAAAAAAATTAATAGAGGCTAAAGTTTTCTTTGGTATTGAGATGTTGTCGCTTAAAGGTTATAGCTGCTGCAGAAAAAAAATACAATTATAAAATAAAAGTTAAAATATATAGTAGATATGATTATTAAATAATAATTTTGATAAAATTATAAAGATATAATGAATCAACTTAGTTCTCAAACTACAATAACTAATATTTATCAAACACTTTAGTGTTGTAACTTAAAAGTTACAACTGCCCAATCTTAGTTTCAAATAATGCCTAAATTGAAAAAAAAAACTACTTTGAGAACTAAATTTTATTGAAAAATAGATGAATTATTTAATAATTAATGGGGAAATATAAAGAAATGACTTAAAGGTCAAATTTATTTAAGGGTTAATTTCGGATTTTCATTTGAAAACCTCAATTTACACCATTTTTGTTAAGAAAACAAAATAATATCCATCAACTCACCTTATTTTTCTCTCGTCTCTTGAATAAAACACTTTAGATTTTTCAAAAGTAAAGAAAAAAAAGAGTCAATTCATAAGAGAAATAATAAAATTTATCATTTGTTTAAAAAATAATTTATTTTGTATCATTATTAAAAAGTTTTAAACACTTAGCATTTGACTTTCACTGGAGTTCTCTGTATAAGGAGGAAAACTTAAATGAGACATTTTGGGGACCTGTTAAAAATATTTTGATAATTGATAATCACGTATTAGGAGCCGCTGCTTTATCAAATTAACACAAGTGATTCGGCATGCGATTTCAACAGGATGAGGCGTGATATGCGCTGGTCTGACATAAGTTTCCCTCAAAAAACGACTCATCATCTTAGTGAATTGACAGTTGCATGAGGGACTCAATTGTCTTAAATATGAATTTGCCACTTCCACTCATTTTTCTTTCTTCTTCTTTTTTCAAAGCTCAGGGGACCTACATATAATTTACCAATAGAAGTCAGAAGATGCCTTAACTTGCCAAATGGCATGGGGAACTGGAAAATGGTTGAGGTGACAGTTACATGAGGGACTTAATTGTCTAAATATATAATTTGTTAAAAAAATTAGGATCTATACAACTAAGATAAATTTATTTTCGAATCACTTATATGTTAAACTTTAGCTAAAAGTTAATTACTTAATCTCCCCGTATTTATAAATATAGAAAAATTAACAAATAAAACTTTGAGAAATCTGAAAGCTTCCGGTGGAAAGAGGGAAGCAACGAAGACGTTTAGCATTGAAGTGACTTATTAAGATTTGCAAGCCCACATCAGCCATGAACTTCACCTACAAACAGTTAGCTACTGCTTCTGCATGAACAGTCACAATGCCCTATTTTGTAATTTGTCAGGTTCTTTCATTCGATATCCATCGCATTAAATTTCTGATCTCAACCCAACATGTGCTGCTTTGTAAAATAAGTTGATGAGCCATCTCCCTTTTCTGAATATAATTTGATCCACAGAAAAATTACAAACACGCGGCATGGCAACAAGCTTCCATCAAGGGTCCCATTTTGGGAAAAGTCATAGATGGATCAAAACCAATTTCAATACATTTGGAGATTTGTATATCAACCTAAAGATGTTGCACATTAAATTATCTGATATGCTTGTTGAGATGTCAATTACAGCCACAAATAATTGAGTTGAAGTTGCTGTTGAACTTTGTGACGCAGAGAAAGTTGAATGCAAAAGCTTTCTTGAGTAATCTTTGGGTATTCAGCAGCATTCCAGCAAAGCATCAAATTCACTAGGACTTTTACATTTGGTAGAATCCAGCGCTTCCTTATTGCTTGAGAGACAAGTTACCACTTGACCTAAAACTTTTTAAGTTAGCAAGGGCATAAGACAATAGCATTAAGCTCTCTGGCAAGTGACACCTTATTCCCTCACCCATTGTAACAAATATTACATCCATTTAGTGTACATTGACTCGACCGAAGTCTGCTTTTCAAAATAAATTTCTTCTATATTCCTAGTGATGATCAGATATGTTTCATAATTCCATTTTATTCCCCTTAAGCTGGGAGCAAACTAGGAGATTCATAAGAACTTTTGTCCAATATCTGATCATGAAATTACATTTTGCTTTGCAGTTTCAAGCATATTTCATTAATCAAAGCAATTACCTCATTAACTTAATTTTCTAGGATAGCAATTCGTCAAGGAAAGAGTTTTCTTTCCAAAGGCATTGATCAAAAAACAATTCGTACTCTCCCTCATTTTATCTTTCATTATTTTGTTTACTGCTTGGGTCACAATCTTATTCATTTCATTGTAACTAACAAAGACCATGTTGTGGACGGGGGAATTTACTTGCAAAGAGCTTATTAGCTCATTGTTTCTTGCTAACATTTGACCTAGAAGCAGAACTACTGGACAGAGTACTGGCCGAATTTCGATCTGCTCAACATATAGTTCAAGCCCGTGAGAGTGAGAGGGAAGATGTGATGTTGTCCTCATGGGGCTTGCAGGTCTTCTAAGCGATGAATTCCGCAAGGCATTAGAGTCAATAGATTAATTTCCTATACAAAATTTACCATAAATGTCAGCAGGAGTGGCAACTTTCACCGTTACCTCCTCAAGTGAATCATTCCCTCACAAGCCAGGGTCCCACCAAGATCTCCAATAATTCGAGCAATCCGAACTTCAAGACCTCTTTGAACTTCCTGAAAGAGAGTTCTTAGACTATCAGCAAAGCGCTTCTTGTCAAAGCAGGCAAACTTGTCAAGCTCTTCTGTGAACTCAACAAAACCAGAAGCAATCTTGGACTGTACTTCCATCAATTTCTGTCCTGTTGATACGATGTATCTCTGTAGCTGAAACGTCTCCTCGAGAAAATGCTCTAGTGTTTTAGTATCTCCCCTCCTCTTTGCGGTACTGGAATCTTCAGGACTTATTTCTGGACCAGTCTCATGCTGAAAACCATACAAATTTCAAAAGACAAAGTTAGGAGCAGCTGTAAGTTTGGTTTCAAGATCTTGGCCCTGGTTAATTTGAAAATTTGTGGAAACACTTTTAACATTTGTCAAGATAAGTTTCTGCAGCAAAAACTTGTTACAAATTTCAAATAAGTAGGAAGAAGGCTTTACCAATCGCTTGCAAATATCATCAATCTTCCCTTGGAGGGATTGGTACCTGCCAACTTGTTTATTCAGCAAAGATATCAACGATAGCAACCCCTTGATCCCATCATCATTGCTTTCTGTATCTACTCCACTCTTTCCTGTAAACCTCTCAAGCATAAGAAGTTGTTGCTTCAGCCTTTTTAGCTTGTAAGAAACTCCAAGAGCATGAAGATCCATCCTCCATGGAGAATTGTTTGTATTGCTCGGGGACTGGCTTGACGATGCTACCTTTTCAACTGCGTCAACCTCCACCAGGCTCATCTTTTCCTCTTGAATAGGACTATCAACGGAAGCGTCATTCTCTTTTTGAGGAGATTGGACTAACTTGACATTTTTGGACTCTTTACTAGATGGGGTTTTTTCTTCTATATCTATGCCTTTTCCTTGAGCCATTTCCACAGAACTTGTTTCTGTTTCTTTCTCCTTTTCCTTTGGTCTTCTCTTTACACTCTTGTCTTTGGACCAAATGGCATCATGGGTTAGTGCTGGATCATGTAGAGATGATGTTAAGATGCTGTTTTGGCAACTAAAAGATTTCAGTTGCGAAATGAATTGCTCTTTCAGAGAATGTAATTCTTCTTCTCGTTCAAATAATAAGGCTTCCAATTTCATATTGTCATGTCTGAGCTGTGATGTTTCATGGTTCAGTCCTTCAACATGGGACTGCAGACGCTTTGATTCTATTTCCATGCTCAGCAACCGCCAACGGTAACCTTCTAATTTCTCATCTTTCAGTCTCATTTGTTCTGCAAAAGCCTCTAGTTCTAAGTGATGCCTTTTCTCAATAACAGCTGCATACTTCTCTGCTTCCAATCGAACCCAGCTTTCCAACCTTTTTCCATCGGCTGTCGATGCAAGAATCAGAAGCAAATAAAGCATGAGAAAGACAATCTAATATGATTGTATGATCATGACCTTAAGCATTAGGAGTTGGTTTCATAGGAAAAAGGTTATTATAAAGTAGAATATATGATACAGAAAATCAGGAATTTGCTCACCTTGTTCCTCATTTCCTTCTGCTGAGTAGTAATCAGAAAGGGGAGAAAAAACATCAGTGTCTTTTTTTAACTCAATGTGCTCACACTCAACAGTTGCCGATGATCTGGTCTTTCCTTTTGCACCAGAGGAAGCAGCTAATCTTGAATTGGCTTGGCTCACAAACATACTTCTCAATGAATGCCTCTCGTGTCTAGACTGCGATGCTGCCTTCCATCTTTCTGTTTCCAGTTCAGCTTGTCTCCTCTTAGCCTTTGAAATTTTCACCTCTTTTAGAAGCATTTGCTTCTCTGCTGTATCTGACTTGGATTTCCTCAACATCGCTGACAAAATCTTGTCTTTCTGGTCCAAATCCTTGCGCATCTTTACAATTTCCAGCGATAGTTTCTGAGCAAATGAGACAGACTCCTCCTTTTGCTCCAGGACTAAATCAAGCTCTTCTTTTCTAGCTTCCACCTGCCTATGTGCTCGACCCAACTCAGCCTCAAGTTGCCGTTGGTTTGACACAAGCTCAATAAAAGCAGTTTTGTGCTTCCGAATCTCATTAGAATGCTCTTGAGCTTCTTGCTTTGCATTTTCTCTCAATTCCTCCGCAATCTTTTCAGCAATTGAAATCTTTTCTTCTAACTCCTTCCTCTTCTGTTCATCTTCCTCCAATACTCTATCCTTAGACCGAACCAAAAGCTCCATATCCTTCAATTTTTCATTCAACTCAGAAATAGATTCATCCTTCTTTTTGTCCAGAATCCTCAGTTCATTAATTAGAGCTCCAATCTGTTGCCTTAGCTGTTTCCTTTCAGAGAACCAGCTCTGCTCTTGAGCTGCAAAGATGCCAACAACTTTCTCATTTGCTTTGGCGTCTTCATGTCTCAGTTTCTTCAACTCTTCGATCTCCCTTTCAGCGGCATCAAGCTTTTGGCTAAGCTTACATTTCTCTCCATTCGCTCCGTCTCTCTGTACTCTCCATAGCAGTAAGCCCAAAAGCTGGGCACTTCCTCGAAGCATTTTATCATGCAATTCAGACCATTTGTCATCTTTCGTCTCAGCTACTGACAACATCCTTAGAGCAAAGAAAGCACAAGAAACACCAAAATACATAGGATACAAGCTATCACTCTTCTCTTCAGAGGTAATCAAGCCACAAACCCCCTTCTCCATTTACCAAGATTTTCTTTCTTCTCCTATAACAAATTTCAAAATTCAGTTGAAAGAAGTGAAATTCTAAGCATTCTGGTCTTTGCTTGAGCAAATTATGCATATAAAGAGGAAACCGTTTTAATTATAGGAAGCATTAATTATCTAAAACTGAATCAGAGATAAAAATACCTGGTAGTCTGTTGCAAATAATTGAAGTGCGGGTATAGAGCATGTCAATAATTGAGAAACAAATAGTACCAGTACAGTAAAATGAATATAAACCCAATGGCATTTTCAAGATCATGTAAATATACAACAAAACTTACGGAAACAAATTTTTAAAGGCTTCTTCTCCAATTCAATACCAAAGCCACAAACATATGATGAGAAAACAGTTGAAGCTGAGAGAGAAAGCAGTACTAATTTTTGTTTAAAGACGTGAGGCCCCAGCAGCACCCAACAGCAGAAAAATTGTACCATGTGGAGACATTTAACAAAAATGGCCAGAGAACGCCAAAAGGATGGCCATTTACACGTTTATAAGTACTGCAGAAATCAGTTAGAAAGGGGTGATATATTGTGACAGAACATATGAAAAATGTTCCCTGGTTTTCAGTAAAAGCAGGCGACCCATTTAACCCCACTTGCTTAACTTTTCTTTTTCTCTGACAACTTTTTCTTCTTCAGCTCTGGCCATAACTGTTGTGGGAAGCAAAAACACTAGATTCCTGGTGATTGGTACTTTGTTAAAATTACAAAACAAGAAAAAGAGTTGAAACAAATACACACACACACACAAAATCAAATTGCAATCCTTATAATATTTTATTATTTCCAGAGTCTCTTACCTGTATGAAAGTATATAGGGTATTAAATTATTCCCAAAAAAAATATTGATTCTTTTATCACTAAGATATGGATGCTTTTCTCTTTCTTTCTTGTTTTGCTTGCGAAATCAGAACAGTGCGAAAGAAATATAATGTTGGATTGATTAAACCTCTTACCAACTTCTAAAATATCAGTAGTTCTCTTATGTGTTTTAAAATTTCTCCTAACTAAATAGGCATATGCAATAGTATTCGAATAAAATTTGGATATGTATTTGTATTAGTTGTCTTTGTCACATGTTTATTTATAACAATGTTTGGGTAAAATTTAATTATTTATATGTTTTTATTCAATAACTATCGACCACAATTTTTTGAAATATCGATACAATAGTTAAATGAACACTGAATCTAAATTTATCAAAATGTAACACGTCTCTAGTGCGAACGTTCTTATTTTATAAAATGTATATTTAAACTACAATTTATTTTAGAATATGAATGATGAGAAAGCTAAACTGAATCATTGATGCAAGAAAAATTCACATAAAATATCAAAAACCAGAGAAGAAAAGAAAAAAAAATAAAGATTAAAGAATGATAAGCCATGTACCTGAAAACGGTCCAGTTAAGCTAAAAATGGAAAGGAGCATATTGTAAAAGTGAAAAGGGAAAAGAATGAAAAGCATCACTTTCAGATGATAGTCATGATAATGGAAGCACTTGAGAAGCCAGGTCTTTCATGGGACCAAAAGAAATATTGGCTTCTACTCAAGTTGGTTGCTTCCTTGGCTTGAGACCTGTAAAGCTGGAACCTGTTCAACAAAGACTTGGCAAAATCCATTGCCTTTAATCTGTTTTTAACATAAAGTATAATAACATGGCCAGTGGCAAATTGGGAATGTCAATGAGTACCCACTATTTATTTGATTATTTCTATGATTTTTAGATCTGCCCTTGGAATCTGGACTTTGTGGTGCTGGATGTATTTGATTATATATATATGTACTAATATCGCTCTCATGAGATGATTACTGAATTTGAGTGGACCAAAAAAATTAAAAAATTCAATTGGAGATTTGGAGTCATAATCAAATGTTTGCATGTGTGGTCTTGGAAAAATTTTGGATCCCACCGTGGGTTTTCAATAAATGTTGAAGGCTCTGTTGATCCCACTGTCCCACATGGCATGACTTTGCAACATGTCATCTGCTTTATATTTGAAAGATTTACATGTTGGATCTTAGCATTTACAGGTCCAAATTCTTCCGAATTGAAGTAATCGAAAAATATAGATGGTGTTTTTCTTTTTGGAAATTGTTTTTGTCCAAAATTCGTCTTTTTTTTTTAATTTAAATTTTTAAGTAGGGTGGGTAAAGTCTAAACAGTCTTTTATAGGTCTCTAACGCTCAATAATTTGTAAACAAGGCTGGTATTACTCATTTGCTTAATTGAATATTAATGTCAAAGGAACTAAATAGAAAAAAACCTACGCACCCTTAAAAAGAACTATAAATTAAACTAAATAAGTTCAAAGTACATTCTTCTATACTTCCAGCAGCAAAGAACCTTAGCTAAGTACATTCATATAGCTCCTAAGCTAGTTTAGGAATGTTGTAACTTTTAAAATAATTGTTGTTAGCTGTATTGTATAAATAACCGGCTGTGAAGAGAATCAGTTAAGTGTTTGATAAATTTTATTTTAGAAATACTGTGAGTTTTTAAAGCAGTTATGGATGTTTGATAAATTTTACTGTTAAACTGTTGAGAGAAAATAAATGACTAAAATGTATATAATGTAAGACAATTTATTTATACATATAAAAATATGTACATATGATATATTTTTATTGGGTATTATAATAATTTTTACTAAAAAAACTTATAATATATTATTTATTTTTTTATCTTAAAACAATTGATAATTAAATTTATAATATAGTGAAGCAAATTTAATAATAATTCGATCAACAAATTGATATTAATTAATTTATATTGATGAATTATAAAAAAATTTATTAAAATATTGATTTTGTTTCTAATTTGAATAAAGATAATTCTATGTTTGGGTAATAATTTTAAAGATATTTATGGAATTGTAATAAAGGATAAAATTGATTCTTAAAATCAAAATCTAAAAGCTATTCCTTCACTGCTTTTCAAAATCAACTACAGGAGGGACTGATTTTGACAAAAGTGATTTTGGTTTTTTTTTTTACCAAACACTAAAATTAGTTTTTAAATTTTTAAAATCACTTTTAAGCCTCTCAAAATCAATCTCAAACAGGCCCTTAACTTCTTACTATCTAACCATATAGTACAGTTATATTTTTAATTATCGTACACTCCACTCCAAATTAAACATAATCTATTGGATTTGAATATTTAACCTTTCACTTACACAATAAAAAAACCAGCCAATTAAGTTATCTTTTGAAGATAGTTAAATGAAATCTAAAAATAAAAAAAGCAAAAAGACAATTACAATTTGATTCTTAGTTGTCAATAGAGATGGCCAATGGGCCAACCATCAAAGGAAGGGCCATGAGAGCCCGTGGATCAACATGGCACGACTCATCAAATGCTTCGTGTTATATTATGCCTAATTTTTTTACTTAAGCTTGACTCGGGACACTTGCCGAGCCCACTTTTGTTTTAGGCCATGAAGTATAAAAAAGCAAGACAATTTTTTTTTATCCTTTTAAGAGGGTGCATCAAGCTTTGGCGTCGTTTTTTCAAGTTTATATACTTTTTTTGGATCCATATGTCGTTAGTCAAATTCAATAGAATCAAAAGTTTAAAACTTAAGTTTATATTCAATAATAATAAACCAATAATAGTAAGTTAATGTAATACTAACTATTACGTTAGATCTTATAATATTAGAATTCTTTTTTAATACTTAACAACAACAACAACAACATGACCAATAATAATAATTTTTTTAAAGGGTTAATTTAATTACTAACTTAAGCTTATATAGAGTTGTAAATTGTAATCCATAATAACATTAATGCATACATTTATAAAATTATGATATTTATAATTTTATTTATTAAATTCATAATATCATTTGTTTACTTAATAAATGATAAACATAAAACAATTAGAGTAATTTTTTTAAACTAAGAATAAATGAACTTAAAAGACTTATGCTAATAAAATACATTAAAAGATTCATTTTCAAGTTATTTGTACAATTATAAAATTATAAATTTATTTTCATTAAAAAGTTTTACTTTAATATAAAAGTTTTACTTTAATATTAAAAAGTTTAAATATTTTTAGAGAGATAACTTGTTTCTAAGAGCTTAATGAGAAGAAAAATTATCACACACTTTCAAAAGATGCAAAAGCATCATGTTAATATGTCATCATCATATTTGGTATACTTATTGGGAGGAATTAGGGTTTAACAGTTTTAACCTAAATAGTTATATTAACTCAGATTTTGATTAAATCAAACTCTATTTTTCTAATAATATGAGTTTATCATTTTATTCTCACTAGTTCTTCAAGTTCAAGATTTATGTGTATGATGACAAGATCAAGTGTTCATAATAATAGTTCATTTGAGTAATGCTTTTTTAAAAACTAATTTCTTATAAAGATAGTTAGTCTGAGTTTATGAATGCTTAGCAAATTTGATTTGAGCTGAAATGTTTTTTAATCTTTATATTTACCAATGTTCTTAAACTTTTTTTATTACACAATAGTTTAGTGAAAATGTTTAAGGAAAACAGGTACTCAAATTGATTTATCAATAGTATTTTTCTTAACTTTATATGGACTTATTTGCAAAACTTTTAAAAGCGACAGAGAGTTATTTGTACGATTTTCAAAATATTCCTGGACTGATCTGAATAAGTTTTAACGTTTTGGATTAAAGCTGTAGTTACATAAAATTGTGAGGCCAAACAAAATGTCTAAAATTATCTGGCTCATCGATTATTTTTGCCTTGAGCAACCCAACAGCAAGCCACCTCTGAGACAAAATATATGCTTAACTAGCTGCACATAACCGACTGACTAATGCATCAATAAAATATTAACGTAATTTTAATTTTTAAATATTTATTTATTTATTTATATGGTAAATTAAAAAAATAAGTTTTTAAAAATTTTTTGAATAAAAATAAATTTATATTATTTTAATTAAACTTTTTATCAAATTTTTTAATTGTTGAACAATGTAATTATATCGTTCTTTCCAATAACAATGATGTAATAAGAAAAGTGAAATCTCATTTTAATAAATTTTTATTATGCTTTGACTATATGCAAATTCAAATGTATTTTTTTTAACAAGTTATCTAACTAATCAACCAACTCAAGACATAAAGTAGTTGGCCAATTGAATGTGATTGTTATAGCAAAGTCTTAAATTTAAGAATGGCAAAATCATTTAAGGTTTAGGACTCTATAGAGCCCCACCCTAATAGAGATACATTGTAATGAGTTTTTAGAAATGGGGTGGAGAATTAAAAAAAAATCCTAAATTATTAATATAATGAGATTTGATTTTATACTCTACACCTCACCTTACTCCAAACATTGACAACTAATATGTTAGAGATGTTTTTCTATTTTTAATAATTTATATACTTTACAAATGTTAGTAATAGTTTCATTTGAGTCATTTTAATTTTTATTCCATCAAAATTATATATAAAATCTAATATAAAATACGCAATGACACAATAGAAATAGAGTTAGTCCACATGAAAAGAGGATGGGGGCTAAATAGTAAATTCCATATGGGGTAGGGAATGAGGACGCCCACGTGCCCACGCCTATGCTTAGTATAAACAATTCTATATCTAGCTTATAATTTTAATACTTATTAATTTTTATTTGATATTTTTACATTCTTATGAATAGAAATCATAGACTAATTGTATTCCAAAAATTTCTTATGCCATTTGGAACCATATAAATTTCTTTTTGTTTAATTTTAATAACATGTTGTTGTTTTCTTTGTGTGTTCAAAATTTCTGCGACACTCATTATAGTTTATTATAACATTTTCACTTACAATTTCTTTAGTGTCTTTATATTGAATAATAGCACATGTACTAAAAATAATATAAAAATAAATAAAAAAATATGAAAGACAAAATCATTTTTATCTCATAATATACTACTTTTGTTTGTAGTTAATTTTTCCCTCTTTAATCTTTTAGTGATAGCGTGCTATTATTTATACTATTTTTTGCACACATATTACAACTAATTTAAATTTATCATTCTTCAAGTAACTTATGTTTGTTGATAGTTAGTTTTATTTTAATCTTTTTTTTTTTAATTTTCAAAATACAATACCCAAAAGCAAACATTTTCATTTCATAAAATAGTTTCAAAAAGGCGCCAGACCTTTCTAGAGTCAAGTTGCCTTGCTGTTATGCTATTCCAACGGTCAGAGTGCTTGGTCCCACTTTAAGCGCTTACGTGGCAAAGATTTGCAATCCTGGCTTGTCCTCAATAATCTATATAAATTTCTCTTCCGCCTGATCATTCTTTCCCGAAACTTTTCTTCTTATTGCAAGTCTGCCCCTGAACGTTTCAAATATTTCCAAATTCACAACTGAAATCTAGGGTTTTGATACGGTGGCCGATGGGTGAGGTATCAAGGGAGGAGCTGCCACTGCCTTCGCTCTTTGAACGAGGACGAAAGATCCACCAGATAGCTACGGAATCCAATTGCGACCCGGTACTGTTGTTCGCGCAGTATTTGGTTTGGTTGCCTTAGAATTTTAATCTTTGAATTTAAAAATATGATTGTGTTGGATTGATTTTAGGATGCTGTGAGGAAAGGATGTGAGGTTTTGGAGAAGTGCGAGGATATGGTCGGTAAGCTAGGGTTGTTCTCATCGAATGAGACCAAAGATGATATCAGCACCGCCAATCTCAAGTATATTCTGGTAATTTATTGTTTAATGTTTGTAATTAGTGCTCTGTTTGGATTCTTAGAAAGTTTGAAATGGAAGTGAGGTTTACTTATTCGTTTTAAGCTTGTTAATATTGAGGAAAAGAATGAGTTTTGGATGAAAAATTAGAATTTGGTATGTGTGGCAAATGATGCAGCACACAATGATAGCTGCTACTTACCAAAATCCGATGCCCGGCATCTATCTCATGCATAACAGTTTCTAATGGGTGTTGTATCAGTTGCGACATTAGCTTTGTAAGCTTAGTGTTATTGCCAAGTAAAAGTGGGGTCAGTGAATGATCACTAATAATATGATCACATTATGATTTTGTAATGTTGAAAATTATGGTCTTGGTTTAAATGGTTGTGGCTGGTGTGATTGTGGAAAGGATTCAAGGTGTTTGTGGCAGTTTCTAATGATTCCTTTTTGTACAGGTGCCGTATTTTCTTGGCGAGCTGATTGAAAAAATTGCACAGGATGATAGGTTACAGATTCTTAAAGCTTCCCAGGCTAAATTGAAGGTAAATGACATTCACTGATCTGAGGTGTGATTGGAGTTTTTACTTTAATCAACTTAGCAATTTGGGCATGATTGCTCTTTGTGGTTGTTTGTGTCCAGATTTATTGAAAGGTTGTGTTTTGTAGGAGTTTATCTCATTTTGTGAGATAATGGAACTTGTACCAGAAGAGGAGTTGGAAGCTGTTGCACAAGCCAAGCCAACTGCTTTTGCAGATCAAAGGGCCCGGAAGGTAGCTTTCATCCGGACTTTTTGACTTTTTATCCTTCCTGATTCTGTTGTTAGCCCTTATTTCATTTTGCAAATTCATGTGACGTACGACATAGTTGAATGGTTGCTCACTAGATTTGTGCATGCATCCAGATTGCTCGGTTCAAACGTCAAAGAGCTGCAGAATCAAAACTTCAGGAAATAAAGGAGCGGAAGGAGAGGCGTGGGCGTTCGACTAGAGCAGCCGCTCCATCTGCTCCTGTTGAGGCTGGAGAGGAAGATGTGTTGGATGACGATGGAGAAGAAGAAAGGGAGGTTAGTTGTCATTTAATTTGAGGGCATGGAAGGCAATTTGCAAACGCTTTCCAAGCATATTCCTATCAGTGTACCCAGCATATGCTAAATGTTAAGAATGACATTGTAGGTTTCCTAAAGTAAATGAAGTTCATATATGCCTATTACATGTCAAAACCAAAATTTTTACTTAGGTAGTTTCATTTTTTTAACATTGTTAAAGTTTGTGATTCCATGGGATCTGTGAATCTCATTCTTTCCTTTTCAAAACATTTCAGGCTTGGCTTACCACCATCTCATTGGCTGTTTGCAAGGTTTGTCTTATGTTTTGATACGATTTTCCATTTGCAAGCTTCTGAAAATTGCTATCGAAGATAATACTTTCATTTTCTATACTAAAGGCCCTTGATCTGCTAGAGATGCTGAAGAAAGAGGAAGATATGCTTTCTGCTGTAAAGGAAAGACAATTAAAGGTATTATTAATATGGTCAATAAATGAGATGTTTGTTTACTATTTATTGTTTCTTCTGAGGTTTGCATTTCTCAGACCTGTTGGTTTTCACTGCCCTTTCTTAACTGATTACTCTGAAGCACATCCATTAGAAGAAATAATATTATTGAATTTTTTAATTTTTGTAATCTGAAAAAAAGTACTGGAAGATGCGAAATTTACAATGTCTATATCCATTGTTGTATGTTAATCTCAAGGTATTTATTGATAATTTTATAGATTAATCCCCAGTTTTTCTGTGACATCCACTTGGTAAATTGAGATTTCCTTAAACTTCAATTATTAAGAAGCATTTGCTCGCTGTCCTTTATGTTCCCATCTTTTATCTTCTCAATACAGCCTGTGCTAATCTTAAATTGACCGTTAGGAAACTCTTATTGGCGGTTTAATACAGTGAACGTTTAATGGCTTATCCCTTTTGCGAATTCATTGCTATTTAGAGATTTGTGATTGGTCTTTTTTTTGGCATCTTACCATAAAATGCATAGAAATTTTTTTGGAGGACAGTAATTTTTTAATATGCCATGTCTTTGGTCCGGTGTGCTAATTTTAATATCAATTTGCAAGATATTCGTTACTTCTGAGTGGTAAGCTACTTTATTGGTATAGAAATGTGCTTTGAATTATCTTTCCATTTGGCTCATGTGGAATTTGATAAAGCTGGATTAAAATTGTAGTCAAGCATGTGAAGTTCACAGTTGAACCGGTTACTTTTGTTGTGCCCCATAATTGACTGTGCTCTGTGCATGTCAATTACTATGAATATAAATTGAGTGATCTGTTTCCTTGTCTTTTCAGGGAGGTGAGGAGGAATTTTCTGAGGTTGTCCTTGATGAGCGCTCCAAAAAAGCTGAATCTTGGCATCGTGATGCTGCTATTCGAGCTCAATACACAAAACCAGCACAGCCCATCACATGTGCTACTTTTGCACAGGATGTTCTAGAAGGAAGAGCCAAAGTCTCACAAGCACATGAGCACAAACACCAGCCAATGATATTTGGACCAGCAAGTCTTGTGGGTGGAGGCCTGACAAGTGAGAGGGAAAGGATGGCAGCGCAGGTCTTCCAACCTATACATAGGTATTTCTGCTTGTCAGACAACATAGAATGTTTTTTAAGGGATTTATTATTTGACTTTTTTTTTTGGTCGGGGGTTATGAACAAGAGGAAGGTGGTTTTACTTATTACAGCTTGCATGCCTTAAATATATTTCACTTATTGGAGCTCTTATGTCTTGGTTTTACTTATTGGAGTTCTTGTGCCTTAAATATATTTTATTAGAGTTCTTATGTCTTAAAATATTTATTCTGTTATGCTTATATTGGTATCTGGTCATTTTCAAGTAAGCTAACTAGAAATGTTCTATGGTAGGTTGCCGACCATGAGTATAGAGGAAGCTGGGCTGAAGGAGATGGAAATGATGAATAAATGGCAGGAGAGGAATGTTAAACTCATGGAAGAAGCCAATTCTGCTTGGTACAAGGACAATAGGAAATTGGGAACAAGTGAAAATGACGGTGAAGATGATGATGATGATGCTGTACAGAAGGCAAGAGCATTTGATGACTGGAAAGATGATAATCCTCGGGGAGCTGGCAATAAGAAGCTAACCCCATGTGGCTAAAAGATGCAAATTACTTTCAATATGTTACATGTATTCTCCTAAGCATGGAATAACTGTTGTAGTTTTGTATTTATAGATATTTAAGTATATTGGTTGCTGGTTTAATATGAAACTTTCATCGCACATAATGTATTTAAATGAATACGAGGATTAGAATATTTTGTTTGTGTGTAGATTTTGGCAAGATGTGTTGTCTTCCAACTCAGCTGTTGCATGATGCAATGCAATCATCTGGATCTGGATCTGGGAACATGATACAAACCTTTCCAAGGTTTGTAAGTATTGTTTTTAGTTTCCCATACATTCACTAGAGGTAGAATTCTGCAGTTTCTTGGATCTTCAACCAAGCTTCCAAGTTGGTTTCAGGGGTTTCAACAATCGAGAAGGGGCAACTTGGCTCCTTTGCAATGAGGGCGGGTATCTCCTCTGGAGCAGATTTCTGGGTTGTTCTATGAGGCTCTACTCGTCATAATGTATTGGTAGATAGTAAAAATTTCAAAAATTTGATTCCTGACTTGAGCATTACAGGATGTTTCCATCACTCATGAAAAATATTACTGTATAATGGCATTTTTACTGGTCATTTGAATACTGTTAGTTGATAACCATAAATCTGCAGTGTTGTGACAATTTAGTTTCCAGCTGTCAACTTCACAGAGTTAAAATGTTTAGATACAATTCTGCAAGGCATCGTATCCAGCTTTCAGAGATCAGCTGTTGCAATCAAGTGTGAAGCTGCAGCAATCTCTTTTTTTAAGAAGGTTGCATCAATTTTTTTACAGAAAAGCACAAGGCTTCAAGAGATGTCATAAAACTTGTGACTATTACATTCTTTCCCATTCGAAGAGGGCAAGATCCCGCTCTACCCGATCAATAATTTCAACATGCATAAAAGATCGATATGCTCATTTGCGATATGTTAAAAGAATAAATTGCTCATCACGCAACGAGGACCAATATTGAAAAACCAATCGTTCTAGCAAAGAATGCATTGGCGTATCATTTATTTCCATGCTCTCTGTAAGATGTTTATATTAGAATTTTCACCTGCATCAGCAGGTTGTTAATTCTGTTCCAAAGAGCAAAAGTAACCTTCACACGCACAAGCCACAATACTGGAATAATAAAGAGTGATACCCCATGCGTACATTCTATATGAACTCTACCCCCACAACTGATGCCGGATGGGTCAGTGTACTATCACTGCCACATGTCTAAAATTTCTGAAAATAAAGGAAACCAAATATCATGAGACATATAGTTAGCAATATAATATTGTCAATTGTACGACTAGAGTTCAAACATGAGTTTGTAATACCTAGCATTATTGAATAATAGATCCCCTTGCTTGCATCACAAGTGTAGACGGATATATAATCATAAAACTTAAGAGTTCTGTCAATGCCTAACTAGTAGTCGCACCTAATGATTGAATATTCCAGACTTTTTTAAGTATCTACATAGGGCTATACAAATAACAAATAAAATTTTAGATGAGAGATTTTAATCTGACTTTGATGGCAGAGCTCACTATGGTATCTGAAATCACACATAAACACAAAGGATTTTCTGCCTCATAAGCTTAACAATCAAACAGTTTTTGTCCTATACCTTAACAATCAGTCACCATCGATCAAAATACAGTAACAACAATTTAAATATATGAAACCTTCACTGCACTCAAATACAACCTTCTTGCTCTGCTGTTCCAAGAGTCTCTGCTAGTTGAACCCCATCCAGCAGACTCCCTGTTTCGCTCACCCCCCTCGTCAGTTGTTTGATTGGGATACTACTACCTAGGTTCCTAAACTTGGAACGAATGGTGGAGCGCAGGTGGCAAGCAGTTATATGGATACGGTGCTTGGACTGATTACAAAAGAGTGAAAGATGAGAAAGGAAATACAGAAGGGAAGAGGAGGAATTTATGACAGTTTTTTATCATCCCCTACCAAAGGTGGTTGACCATCATTATATCAATGCCACACCATAAGAATTATGAAGAACAATATTAAATCAACATTGCAACAGGAGATATCTACATAACTATGCTATGCCGACCTATAATATCTAACTTAGCCCTGTTTCATCATTTCTCATACCTAAACCTCAAATAAAACTAAATTGACAAAGTATCATTAAAATATTTGACCAATTCATAATCATGCAACAAAGAAACATAGAAGACCATGCCTGCATAGTTTTTACCTGTAGCCAATGGATACACTCAGTTTAGCTCACTACGAGTAACTATGCAAGTCAAGAACTGTAAAAGAAGCGCTACTTTACTTGCCTGACATAACACAGCAAATCATTGATCAAAGAAACTAAGAAAATTACCAGTAGAAGCCGAATACACGCCGCAAGAACTCATGAACAACATTTACTCTTAGCAATATCATAACAAATATATTCCTCTCATCACAATGCATCCTTTTTTTGTTACAGATGTAGAATCCTCAATCAAGTAGAAAGTAAATCACCCATTTACAACAAGAAGAACCCATAAAAGAAACAAAACAAACTCAACCATTGATGCACCGGAAACCCCTGCAAACCCACAACCAAATCCCAAATAGCACGGCACATACAAACAAGTCTAGCCCCAAAACAATCCAAACATGTTTTTTCCAAATCTGCTTTGCCTTCTGTCGATGATCACCCGAATACAGTGCATTCTTTTGCACTGTCACATCATCACAGACATCGACCGTCTTCTCCTCATTAACATCACTAAATTCCCGACTCATAGCCTCGCTCTCGCCATTCGATCTCTTCTTTTTCTTCAACCCTTTACACGGCTCCCCAAGCAACGGAGCCAGCACCGTCCTCCTGCTTTTAGATGAATCAACACTGGAACTGCGACCATCTTTTGACCCACTCCTTGAAGAACTCGAGAAACCCAAATCCAAACCCATTATTTCACAGAAAACCGCATCGAAATGAGCTTGAAAGCAGTGATTGCTGACATTATCAAAATTCAAGATCGACCTAGTTTCAAAAATCTCCTCAAAAGCAGACTTAACCCGATTCAGGAACGAAAAGGACTCTCCTTTGTGAAGATCCTCATCATGGATGACAAAATAGGTAAGAGGGCCATTGGTTAAAAAGGCATAAGTTCTTTTGCAAACTGTATGAGAGAACATTAAATGATGTCGTGGGGTCTTATCAATGCATTCTTGGGCTAAAGTTTCTGATATCGCTGGCTCTTTTGATGAAAATTCCCCGAGAATTATTGACCCTTTTGCAATGCATGCATAAAAAACCAAACCTGGATTCGAAATCATCGATTTATGCTTTGCAATAGAGAAAATCAAACAATTAAAGGGTTAATATCATATATTCAAAACTCCACAAAGAATCATATATAACATCAAAATTGTAAAAAACTTGATAAGTTGTCAATGGATTTTGATTCAAGAAAAAACAAATACATAACCTTTGCAAAAGAAAAAAAAAGAAACTTAAAATTTTTCTTTTTTCCAAATTTTCTCTCAATCATGGTATTTTTTCCATTTTCCTCATATTCAGAGTTGAGATTCCAAAGCTGGATCTGTTGCAAGAACGGGAAAGAATAACCGCTCTCTACGAACTTACCCTTCTAGGCAATTTGTTATTAGATTTTGGGATAATAACATTTCGCTCCTTACAGTTCTAAGGTTTTTGGAAATAACAGCATAGTATTTTCATTTGTATCGAAGAGAAGCATAGGTGGAAAGTGGCCCCATGGAAATGTCCCGAATAGCCTCACGGTGAGCATTGTTACGGTTATGCAATTTGGTCATTTCATTAAGGCCAGGGATCTACTCTAGCAGATAATGATTGCATCTTTAGTTCGCTTCCAAAGTGTTTAACGTGGAGAGAATCCATCGGTGTGATCTTTGAGTTCGCTGTTAGTGATATTACGTTAATGCCCTTATATTTTAAAGATCGTCTCTTTTTGTATGAAATGCTAACTGCTAACGTCTGGTCTGATTATTATGTATGATTTTGACTTTTCGGTCTTGGGATAATTTTCACACGGTAGCCCCATATTTGCTTAAATTTAAAAATGCTGAACAGATATTAATGAAAATATCATGAAACACCTCAAATTTTTCTAAAACACCGTTAAGAGAAAGGGCAAAACTACGTTGCCACTTGCCACGGGGGTAAGCAACCCTTCCCTTTGTCTTTTTATTTTGAGTTAATTACACTGTAATTCTTGTTTTGTCTTGAAATTACAAAGAAATAATATATTTTGAAATTTTGGCTCATTAGCTACCGTTATGTTAATTTTTTAGACTTAAACAAAAGAGTGAGGCTATTTTCTTTTTCTTTTTTAATTATTAAATCACACGCCCATCATTAAAGTTTTAAAAAATTAAAATTAAAATTAAAATTTATTCTATAGACCTATCTAAATGTTAAATATCTCTTTACTAAATAATTTTATTATTCTTACTAAATAAATAAATTAATTAAATTCATATATAAAAATTTAACTAAATTATTCACATGCCCGCTTGTTTCATTTCTATATCTCTAATAATTAGCAATTGGAATCTATCACTGACCCAAAGTTATTGAAATAAGATGTGAAAAGAATTCCAAAATAAATGTGGAGCATAAAATTATTTACCTTTAAATATTAAAAAGCTTATAGACTTACTCATCAAGTTCTATGTGCAGGAATAAAATCAATTACTTTTTTATTTTTACCCTTTTTTGATACATTCTTTAAAAAAAACACATTACTAATAATATTTGTAAAAAATATGTTTCTATTATATATTCAAATTATTGATTGTCTATTATTATAAAACAGAAAGAATATTAACTATAAATTAAGAAAATAAAATTAAATCCATACTCACATTTATCATACAATAGGGTTTGTAATTAATATATAGGTTTACCATGTATTAAATTGATTACTTAAAAAGAAACAGTATCAGTATGAATGTATTAATACAAATGAAAGAATAAGTCATTTTAATGGTGAAATTAACTAGATCAATAGACTTAAGTATAAAAATATTAAAATATGGTAGATTTACGTGTCAAAATTTTACTCTTTTTACTTTTTTAATTTTGTAGCGAGTGTCGGAGACTATAATTTTAATAGCCCGACAGAAACATCTTAGAACTATTTTTGGGCTAGATCTTAATGGTGAAGGATTAGGAAAAGACGAAAAAAAAAAGGTTGTTTGTTACCCATGTGGCAACATAACTGGACCATGAGAGCACAAATGATAAATATTATGCAAAGAGAAAAATATAAACTTCAACTAAAAATATTGAGTGAAGGTAGTTTTTTTTATTTAGTAAGTGTAATTGGAGTAAATATTTCTCAAATATTATGCGAATCTCGACAAATGCACATTGTAAGGGTGTTTTCTTCCTTAATTATAATGTATAATTGAGTAAATGTAATTTTCTCCCTTACCAAGTGTGAGTGAAGTAAACATCTCTCGAATATTAGTGAGAGTTAAAAATCTAGATAATGATTCATAAGAATACATGTAAACTAGTTCCAATAAGAGTCTAATTTATAAATATCAATTATGATCTCATATAATATGAGTTATATGAGTTATAACATGAGTAATAATCTCATGTAATAAATAATAATAATAATAAAACATACACATAAACAATAGGAAATGAATGTCAGTTTACTCATTTAATTGAAAAAAATAAAATAAACCAGCACCGATATATCAATGCCTTTCAACACTCTGTTTGCTCTCTCTCTCTCTCTCTCTCTCTCTCTCTCTCTCTCTCTCTCCCTCGCGCATTCCTATAATGTGAAAGATTTAGGCACTTGAAATTTTATAGAATTTGCTAATATTCACTTTAATACATATATATATATATATTTTTTATCAACATCTCAAATGAGATGTTGAATTATCCGTTTTATTTATATTTAATAAATATTTAATTTGTAAATATTGACTTTTTTTAATCCTCACCAACCATTTATAGAAGCACTCAATTGAAAATCTATATATGCTTAAGAAAAAAGAACATTGTTTTTTAAAATTTTTTCTAAATCTCATTTACAATAGTTCGAATATGCAGAAACGTGACAAATTGTATAAACTTCTTTAACTTTATTGTCACAACAGTCAAAATCAAACTTTAGGACATGCATTAAAAATATATATATATATATATATATATATTCTCCAGTCTGCAAATTGATCCCTTTCTTCTCATTCAAACATGCAATACCCAAACTCAAGAGCACACTTTTCTCATTACTTTGAAATTAAGCTCAATGTTGTCCGCATGGCAACTCCTAGCATTTAGGAAACATGAGTACATCCAAAATTTCATTAATGATGTTATTATAGGGCACATGGAAAATTAAAAAATAATTAAGATTCTTTTCTTATCTGCATGAAACCCACTTCATTATTCTTTTCCATTGATCATGCAAAAAGAGATGCCATAGGATCACACTCTTAACCTTAAATATAAAAACAAAATCCCCAAAAAACAACACCAATATTTTATTCTCTCAAGTCTCAACAAGTAACATTTAGACAAAATGGAAGCAAATGCCACGCGCAAGGGCTTCTTGTCTATTACAACAAGAGTTTTTAAAGCTAAACAGCTTGGCACTTGTCACAAGAATATCACTGATTCTTTACCTTGATATAAAATAAAATACACGATTTTCATAGTGTATATAATAAAAAACAAAGAACTTGGTCCACGTGCTCACTTGTGGAATTTTGTAAACTATACCGGCTCAAAAAAACAAAAAGAGACCAAAATGCCTATAAAACCTCATACCCACCTAGCATTTTGACAAGAATAAATTTTTCCTGGAAGCTATGTTCAAGCTGATATTACCAGGACCGGCACCACTATGTATGAAGACTTAAATCTTTCAGTTTACTTTTCTTTTTCACTTCTTTCTCATTGTTTACCTCAGTGAATGTAGGGAGGATCAATGGAGGCCCATTCGAAAACCTGTTCATACTGTATTGCAGCATTTTCCCACGTGTAATCCTTTTCCATGCCTCTCCTCATCAATCCTTCCCAAGATGACTTGTGTTCTCTGTAAGTCCGTATTGCAAATCTTAATGCCTATAAAATGACTCACCAATGGTTAGATATAGATTAAGCCATAAAGATAAATTATATATAAAAGGAATAAACCATTTATCATATTAGTTGATTTCCATCATTTCATTGTGTTTATGTTACCAATTTAATAATACTCAAATGATTATTGTAGCCATCATTTTCGTTTGCTCACTGATTATCACATGTTTTCACCGGATTCATACTTTAGTATCAATAAACTTACCGTCAACATGCTTTCTTCTGATAGTGGCAAAAAGGACCACCTGTCAGTGTCATTTACAGCAATGTAAGCAAAAATATTTGAAGAACACAATTACGGTATCTAAATATACAAGAAAAACTCTCTGGCCATCATTTAATATCTTCTGGACATTCAAATAGCGCTTGCTTCACATTCATGATAGATGGTTGTTCATTTAATTTTAATAATTGAACTAGATAAGCGTATCTTAATAAAAATTTTTTAGCTCCCTTTTGTAAAACCTCTGTATGCTTTAGTAACAATTACATCATGAGATTTTCAACATACAATTAACTCTTTCAGATTTCTACTAATCTTGTACAGCAAAAAGTTAACTTAACAAACGTTCTACAAATAATAAACATCTCTCAAGGAAGCAATTTGTTTCTATGCCAGAGGGCTTAGCTCACAAGTAGACTTATAACTCTGTTTAGTGTTTCAATACCCATTAATCTCGCACCCCATTGTAAATCATGAATGTGTTTAGCTTTGAAATTTTCTAAGAAAAAGATATAGCGATATGATTCTTGTTTCAGGTAGAATTTGTCCAATCGACATCAAACAAGCCAAGAGCTTAAGGACAGATACTTACCCTGTACCTTCACCCCTGCCTTCTCGAGCAAATGGATTGAAGTTTTCCACTGTATCCTAGAATAGGTAGTTGTATTAAATGCACAAGCCATTTGTATATGTAAAAAGCTTCCCCTATCGGACGTCTGCATTCTCTTAAAATTCAGACCTCAAGTCTCCATATAGAATTGCTAAAAAAATGAAAAAAAGCTTTCATTCTTTGTCCTTTTGGACTTTGAAAAAATGCAGACATCACAAGAGAGGACTATACATGTATCTAAAACACTTAATGTCATGGATGCTTGAACTCACTCGAAGTCCTCCGGTGGCATGAACTACTGGTATAGTTCCGTATCTCATCGCATACAATTGATTTAGTCCACATGGCTCAAATCTTGAAGGCATCAACAGTATGTCACATCTGTCCATTCCAAAACTTCAATGTCACCGGTATTCTTAACAAACACATTAACTATGAAGGTAAATTTTGAGTTACCCAGCAGTGATCCTATGAGAAATTGGCACATTGAATCCAACCCAACCACGATACTTGTCTTTGTAAGTTGCCTCTGTGTCTCTCATCCAGCTCTCAAATAGAGGATCCCCAGAACCAAGCATGACCTGAAACATCTTGGAAGCTTGAGTTGGCTTAAAGAGATATATAATCCACAGCGATCCTAATGAAGGGATAAAATAGAGAACAACTTACATAAGCATGCACAGACATCGCTGTTCTCTCTACAGAGGTTTCAGGAATTAATTATTTTAAACTTACTCAAATTTAAGTTGGGTACTTTATTTTATTTTTCTTTTTTAATGTCAAAGAATATTATTTAGTTTACGGAGTTTCAATTTAGAGAAAATTAGATACATAGATACTTCAAGGAAATGAGATCAAGGTGAAAGGCAAAAATAGAAATAATAAACAACTTAAAATCCACTATCTTAGTCCTTAAGATAAACTCACACTCATAATTTTAGTAAGAAGCCATTTTCTGGTCAATAAACAAGTTAAGAGGGTAATTTTTATCTTAAAAAATTTATAAACAAAAAAAAACTCGCGTACAAATTGAACATCGTCTGCCAAGATCTCTGGGGCTGCCAAGCGAATCAGGTCAATGCCTTTCTGGTAATCCAGTCTTCCAATAAATCCAATCTACAAAATCAAACTAAAACAACAATTAAAGGTACATATATATTTTTTCTACAAAATTCAAGAGGAAACTGAAATTTTTGTCCTACCAGGGGACAATCAGGCCGAATGGGAAGGCCAAGTTCCTTCTGCAAAGCAATCTTGCACTGAACCTGTAATGTATAAACACCTGTGTTAAAGAAGCATGCTGCAAAACAGTAGGTGTAGAAACAAGAGATTAAACCGGTGGATATTGAAACATGAGATTAAACCACCTTTCCGGAGAGATCGTCAATTGAGTAATGGGAAGCAATGTGCTCATCTGAAGATGGATTCCACTCAGTTATATCAATGCCATTTGTGATTCCTGAAAATAATAACATATGTTAATTGAAGAAACTGCAAGTGCCAATATACTTTATTCACATGCACTCCATGAAATTTACTCTTCATGAAGACACGAAGAGAGATCCTGCCTTTGACCAAAAGCATCATTGTGTCCTAGTTAATATCTATTGCTGTTCCAAATACAGATATCCACAAAGGTGAGGTTCCATCAAACTAAGGAATCCTGGAGGACCTTTAAGTTTGTAGATCCCTAGCAACCTTAGACAAACTCTGCACTATTCAACAACCTTATGTTAAATTGTAGTTATAAAACACATACCATTCAGAACACTCTTTCGACTGCTCAATATCTCATGTAAGCCATATCCACCTTCAACAGTTGTTATTTCCCATGAATAACCCTGCAATTAGCAAAAATAACAATGAATGTGATACAGTCAATGAAATATAAAGCACTTCTGACTGCATATGATGGACCCATCAAATAAACTTTCTAATTCAAATCTTGACAATAAAAGTGCTAAAATATCACAAGTAGATTATCATAGACAACTAAGAGATAGGAACCCGATAGATTGTCAAATTAGAAACCCAAATGTGGAAAGAAGATATGCAAGACTAATGACCTTGCTCACTGTAAGTAATCGATCAGCTGTGACAATTGCACCCTTCAGAACATTGACAGCTTCACCAGTATCAAGAGCATGTGTCCTAGCCCAAGTGGGAAACACCCATTCCAGTGCCCCATACCATTCTGAAGGTAGTCCCAAATTCTTGTAAGTTGCAGCAGGTTCAACACCCTTTCATATGTAGAAAAATAAATATTTGAGATTACCATTTGAGACGTGAACTTTCATACATCATAAGAATCTATACAAAGGGGTTTATGAACCACAAGCTTAGGTGGCAATTTAAGTAACATTGAAGGAACAGCATGGAGAGAGTTGATTACAAAAGCACCTGATGTGAAAGGTTATGTATGACAAGGATACTTCGAGCATCCTTATAGACTCCATGTGGACGATACTTTGAAGCTAAAAGCCTGAACTAAGACAGGAAAAATCAGAATCAACTTTGTCAGAGATTTTAACATCCTATATAAATCAAAATTTCCAATAAGAAATGGGAGGGAAAAAGAAAAAACCTACTATCCATTTAATAAGATAATTGAAAAAACAATTAATTGATATGTGGCCCAGACATGAAAAATCTTTCAAGTACAAAATTTTTAAATGCTTTACAATGACAAGCTCACAACAACTTAGTTACCAAAACAGTTTCCTACTTCCACTGATGAGGGATAAAGAGATGGATTGCATTTTAGTAAAAGTTTGCTAATGTTTAAATAAGGGAAAGAGCGATAAAAGTGCAATAGGCTACATTGAAAAAGGAAGGGATTCAATAATGGGGCAAAACTTGATAAAGAAACCGTAAGGTTCTTTTCCTAATATTTACTGAAAAATTAATAAAAAAATCAACTAATCGATCAGTAAATGCAAATAAAGCACTGATTTAGAAGAAAACCACTTACACCGGCACAAGCCCAGCATGCCAATCATTCACAAGGAAAAGGCATTTTTCACCATATGTAAAACCCCCCAATGGAAGCACCAATGGAGCTTCACATGCTGCATAACAAAGTAAAGTGTACCGAAACTGTAAAACCAGATGAGAAAACAGCTCGTCACTGTTTGAGAAAAAAAATCATTGTTTGCTTCATAAATCCCAACACGCCTACTAGATTAAAAACATACCTGGTTATCACCGAAAGCACCATTTATATCCCCATAAGGGTTTCCAGGTCTGTGATATGAAGGGTGGTCCACGAATACCTACAAAAGGGGAAAGTGCTCATCATCACAGGAGTAATTCTATGACTTGAACAGTATTAGGAACATGTGAATTAGTTTCTACATATTTGTAAATGAAAGCCTACAGAAATCATTACCCAGTCAACACCTTCTCTATATTCATGGAAGAAAGCAATCTCTTGTTCTCCACCAAAACAATATATCTTCATGCAACATCCTAAATCTTTAGCAAGAGTGAAATTCTCGTCTGCGGCAGTGCCATTCAAGTATCTAGGAGAGACAACCATCACGCGATGTCCTCGGGCAGCTAATGCTACAGGCAAAGAACCACAAACATCTCCTAGTCCACCTGTTTTTGAATAAGGTGCCGCCTCAGCAGTGACAAAGACAATATTGTAGCTCACTCGAGTTTGAGCTTTGTCTTCTCCTTCAACATCCTCAACTTTCTTTACCCCATAACCATCTATGTCTTTACTAGAGTCAATGACTTCATGGTCTCCTGTAGTTCAAGTTTATATTTGCAATCAGAATTTCCAGTTCTTTAGTTTCCGCAACAAATGTCAATAAAATGCAGATCGGTATATTCAAGAGGAAATTCAAACTCAGAAGGACTGGAAGCTGCCAAAATTCACCAGAAAGTTACACCAAGTTCAACTGTATATGTTGGGTGCAACCTTCCAATACAAAATCATGTATTTCCCAAACAAGTCTCTGAATATCTATACCTATCAAGTTCTGTAAAGCAAAAATTCCAACAACTCAAAATAATTCAACAACATCTTAAAAGAATTTCTGATTTTTCCATGAAGTTGTAGTTAATTTTCTCCCAATTATCGACTGATCAGTCCCTTTGTTGGCCTCTTGAATCTTCCTGTGGGGCTACACTTGGGCCCACAGCATTAGGCAATTGCCAAATGAATTTCAATTCTAAATATGAAATAAAGATGAGGCTCAGTAAGCTAGTCGGAGTAACTTGCTCCATGGATAATAAGTGCTAGGCTTCGATTATTAGATATATTGTCCATTATCAAAATTTAAGATTCTGGTACAGG
The DNA here is from genome assembly GCA_029633175.1 of Citrus glauca. Classification (NCBI taxonomy): domain Eukaryota; kingdom Viridiplantae; phylum Streptophyta; class Magnoliopsida; order Sapindales; family Rutaceae; genus Citrus; species Citrus glauca. Next base: position 20,452,435 of record JAQOOD010000003.1, on the reverse strand, counting down.
AACTTCAGATTTGAAAATGACTCCAAAAAAGCAAAATTTTGTCTGCTAATAAGTAAAGTCAATTAGTCAAATAAGGAGAACATAATCAGAAAAGTAAGACGAAATAAGTGAAAAAGCAACCCTTTGAATATTACAAAATGATTAGCAAATCAAAGCAGATTCCAAAACTGAAGAACAAGAAATTCGAAAAACACTAAAAAGCAAGCCATTGAAAAAAAAAAAAAAGAGTTCACAGATTGCAAAATTGAAAACAAAGCAAAACGAACATACCCGAAGGAGGAATAAAGTGAAAACCGATAACCAAACCAGAACCGTCCTTTTCTTGACCCAATAAATACCCGGGCTTATTCTCGTCTTTTTCATCTTCAACTGGAGGAGAAGAGCTATCGCGAGAACTTATATTACCAGAAACAGCGTCAGTCCCACCACTGCTACTGCCACTGCCGGTGCTGGCATTGGTGAACGACCTTTTAATCATCAAGAAGCCATTTTTGGTAGCCTTTTTGGATAAAGGAGGAAACCCCAGCTGGGTTGTTGTTCTGAAACGAGTGGTGCCAGCTTTGGCTGCAGTATTGAGAAATGGTTTCCATGACAGTAAACGAGTGACTTGCAGAGACTCCATGAGAATGAGAGTTTCCAGAGAGAGAGAGAGAGAGAGAGAGAGAGAGAGAGAGAGAAAATGGGGAGCCAGAAGACTCAAAAAGGAAAATGAAAGCGATCTATGGGACTCGCTAAATTTGAGAGTCGAATAAAAATCTCTTAAAGGAGACAGTTGTAAATTGGAACAAAAGAGGAGCGAACTCTTGTTGATTGCTTGATCAGCTACAGTCCTCATATGCCATTATAACTTCTGAATCCATTTTTTTACATTATTTTATTAAAATCACAAATATTATATTTTTATCAAATTGGTCACTAGCCATTGTAGCCAAGTATCCATTATTTATGAATAATAGGATGATTTAGGTGTGATGATTTTTCTCCATGTGACGGTAAATGGAAGTAAGTAAGATAAATTATTCTTTCAATTTGAAATAATTTAATGAAAAGTTGTCACTATCTTTAAATTCTAGTAACTGTTCTCATAGTCAAATATAATATTATTTTATTCTTTAAAATTTTAGACAGATAGAAATTCTCCTTTTTTAATCAATTTTTTTAATTTTTATTTTGAGTTTTTTCTTTATTTATAATTTTTTCTTACATCTCAAGGGTTCTTTTTTTTTTTGGACCTTCTAATGGTGTCACTTTTGTGCTTGGATTAAAAATAAACATTTATGATAGTGTTGGCTATGTTGACTTTGATGATGGTGTATGGAAGTTCTCATAGCCTAGGTGGAAGCTTGTTGTGTAAGCTATTTGGCAAATTACTTTTCAATAACAGATTCCTATGATTTTATTTTACTTTTGATGTCATTATTATTATTATTTATTATGCTCTTGGTTCGATTAAGTTATCAAATTTTATCTCTAAGTTTCTATATTTAGATTTTAAAATGTGGTGGTATTGTTGTGTTGTCCTAGCATGCATTATAGTGATTTTCATTTTTTGATTTAAATGGAGTCTTTACCTATGGTAGATGAGTTGGGTAGAGTAGATAGGACCAATAAAAATTATCCTATGTGCCATTAGATTTTAGTGTGTATAGTCTTTCTCTATTTGGTTATAAAGAATTCATAACAAATAAAGTTAGTGTTTATATAGCTAGATATTATCCTAATTAAATCTTGAATTTTAGGTATTGTTCAAAATGTTATATTTGAGTATGATATAGTCATTACATACTATTAGATACTAAGATATATAAAAATCTCATATGTATCATTAGACATTAGATTCTAATGTGTTTAGTTCAAAGTTAATATCCATATAGTTAGATATTATCCTAACTAAATCTTAAATTTGGGTGTGTTTGGTTGTAGTATTAATAAGGTATTAATTACTATTCACACTAAATTAATACCAATACCATGCTTGAAAAAACATTACATGGTATTGGAATACTGTAGCTTATGCGGCAACTGCCGCATAAGCTTTCCTTTTTTTTTTTCTTTTCCAGCTTGCGTTTCTTGTTTTTTTTTTTTCCTTCTTCTTTCTTTTTCAATTGCTTTTTGTTTTAGCTTTCCTTTTTTTTTTCTTTTCCGTTTCTTTTTTTTTCCTTCTTCTTTCTTTTCCAATTGTTTTTATTTTAACTTTTGTTTTTTTTCCTTCTTCTTTATTTTTCAATTGCTTTTTGTTTTTACTTATAATAATAATAAAAAATAAAGATAACTTTTTAATATAATATAATATAATATTATATAATATTTTTATTTTTAAATTATAATTTAATATAAATTAATAAATATTTAATTTTTTTATTTAATAATATTATATTATATTTTTATTTTTATATTATAATTTATTAATAAATTATAATATAATATAACTAATAATAAATATTTAAATATGAATAAATTTAAATTTTATTAATTTAAAATTAATAATAATATAAATAATAACATAAAATATTAATGCAATTTAAATTAATTAAAAAAATAATACAGTACAGTGTAGCACCAAATATTGTACAACATTATTATAATACAGTGCTAATGCAATACAGCATAATACAATACATTAGCATTAAAATAATATAATACAGCATAATACAATACAGTGTGCCAAACGCACCCTTTAGGTATTGTTGAAAGTATTATATTTGAGTCTAATATAGTCTTTTACACAGCTTTTTTGCCAATTTGATGTTTTTAAGGCAATACCGGATCTGTCCTTACTAATCTTCAAAAATAAAAATGACTTAGGTACCTATTTGATATAAATGGTAAACATAATCCCCTTATTTCAGAAATCGTAATTATATCAGGGATCAGATGTTATTACATTTGTGACTTGTGAGATCCCTGAAAAGCGCGAAACCCTGAGATGATCCTCTGCGAATCATTTTAGAGTTGGAAACTCTAGTAGGCCAATCATTATTGCCAAATTAAGTTGAGGAAAAGGAAATGTTGCCGTGGCGGATTTTGAGTGGTGGTCTCGTCATGATTAGATTTGAGTGATTTATGCTACACGAACACTGAAGGTTTATTAGCGCAACTAGATCTTGCCAGAAGGAGTGTGATGACGTGGCGAAATCAGAGTGGAGCACTTAAAAAAGACTAAACACTTGTTTGGCTCATGAAGGCTGCTTTCGGACTGCCCACGTGAAGCCGTATTAAAAAAATGAAAATTGCACCGTCTTGATTGGCTTACTCGTTCTTATGGTACTCTTTGAACCATAAGCCGTTAATTTGAAGTCGAAAAATATCTAATAACGACAAAAATTTGTATGGATATGCAATTAGCACACAAATTGGTTGCGCTACGTAAAATCAATCTTCATCAATTAGACTTCTAAGCCTTATGAACACATACGTATCTTATCTGCCTTTATTGATATTTGGAGGTATATTATTTATATTTTATTCCATTTTGTACCAAAGAAAATATTATAAACAAATCCCGTGTCAAGTAAACTCGAGCTACTTTTTATGATTGAGTGGTGCTGTTGGCATATGTAATTTTGAAACCCCAATTTAATTTCGAAACTAACCCCACTCTTCTTCTTTAACACATGAGCTCTCTCTCTCTCTCTACTTTTTTTATATATATTAAAATGACACCCACATCAGTGTCCAGTACACTATAATAACAAAAACAAATACCCTTCAAACGGATTAAAGGGCAAGAAAAAGTAAAATCTCAACAAGCAATTACAACCCCGTAACAACATCTGGTCTTCACTAGCGAATTCACCTCCTTGCTTGTTATGGTTCCTTGGTTTCCTGATTTCGTTCTCGTAAGTCTTAATGATTATTTTTTCTTTTGTAAAGTTTGAGATCTTAACAAAAGAAAAAGAAAATCTACCTTTTCTTCTTTCTTTTTTTGTTGATATCTTATACTAGTTAACAAGTTTTTTTTTTAATTATATGAAACTATTACTCATATTATATTTTATCTAGCACTACCCATATTTTAACTCTTTCGAATAATCGAGAGATGTTTACTCATATTTGAAAGAAAAAAGATTGTCTTCACTCATAATTGAGGAACCCACAAACCTATATAATATTGGAGGGACATTTATAAATCTTTCTAATATTCTATAGATGTCTAATTCACTCACATTTCTAAAGGAAGAAAACTGTCTTCACTCATAATTGAGAAATTAAATCCTCACAATGCATTGCTCTTACAATTGTGAGGGAGTAGCTCTGACCGTTTGGCCAAAGGCCAATTAACAAATTTGAGATTTAATTGTGAAAAAGTGAATTTGTTTGTTCTACGTTAAATCAATAAGATTAGATTTGAGAAATAAAAGGATACAAATAGCCAAATTCTAAAAGTAAATTTGAAGGAAAAGAATTAAAAAAAAACAAAAATAAACAAATGAGGGTAATTTTAGAATTAACGTGGGTTTTTGAGAAGTGATGTATATTTAAAATATTTAAGAGGGATACTTAGAAAAGAGGGTTTTTATCTTTGAAAATTAGAGAGGTGCCAATAGCTCCACTGGATTATATTTATAGACCTTAATTGAAAGGTGTTAACGATAAGTCATGCTATTAACACCCCTTTCATTATTCTTTCATTTTATAATTAAGGACAAAACAAATCTAATAAACTCCACTTGTATTTTATCTCTTTTCAAATCTTTTATTCTCTGTCTCTCTCTCTCTTTAAGTCCGCATAGACATCTTTGCATTCATAAAAAGTTACAAGGAGTTGAAAGACAAATTATATGTGATTATTTGGTTAAAAAAGGGTAATGTTGGTATGAAAATGAGTTTAATTTAGGATAAGTTTTAATTGAGTCCTCATTATTTTTAGAAAAAAATTCAGAGACCAGAAGTTTACTAAATGAATCAATTAAATCTTTTTAAGTACAAACTAATGTCATTCAAGTCCTTAACTTAACTCTTTAGTTAGAAATATTAACAATGTTGAGGACATTTTAGTAAAAGAACAATTGAACCCTTCCTTACTCTTTTATTTTTAACAGGTGGCAATAGTTTGCTTGCAGGTGGCAATAGTTTAAAGTAAAGTCAATTAACCTAACCAAATTAAAGTTCTTTCAAACAAAAAAAAAAAACTACAGAAACTGATGTATTCTTTGTGTGAGAGGAGAGACCGAGAGAATGTGGGATGACGCCAAAAATGTTGTATAAATCTACTTTGATTTTCACCAAAGTTTTGTTAGCATTGGTAGAGTTCTAGTATTGGAGAGAATCTGAGTTTAAAGGTTAGTAACTCTAATTTTTTAGTGATTTTTGCAAGCATTTTCTGATAAAATTGTTTCCATAGTGATCTTTGTGAAAAATTAGGTTTTTCAAGTCTATTTTTCTAAATGACAAACTATGTTTAATTATTGGTGGATTTTTTTATTGAATGTTGTATTTTGTTAATATACTTTTTTTAATTTGCTCTTTACATAATAATTAGACCAAATACACCATATTTATAAATGTATTTATTGAACTTATTTTGCCTATTTTATGGGCTTTCCTGAGTTGTTGTATACATACAATATTTCATTTCAACCAATTGGTATCGTTATATTAATAAGATTGAATTCATTGTATTTGCTTCTTTGTTCATTTAAAATTGAATTCTATGTGTTATTATGAGTGGTAATTTATATATATATTAGACTAAATTCTCTATAGTTGCTGGGTTATTTTTTCTTTTTATATGTTTTAGATTGAATTTGCTTTTGTACTTTTTTTTAACTGAGTTACATGTATATTTCATTTAGGTTGAGTTTTTTTATTCTTTGCTAAATAAAATTGTATTAGTTTAGCTATTTTTTTATTCAATACTTTTTGTTTTAAATTGATGCAGGTAGCCATGTTATTTTTTTTTGTTGGTTAAAATTAATGGGGCGGTGTATGAGATGGGATATAGGGACCCAAAGGAATATAAGATTATTAGGTTGTTTCATGAAATTCTAGTAGTCATAGTTAAGTATGAACACAATGATATGGATTTGATTGAAATTTCTATTATGTTGCCATGGACTACAAGTAGGCAGAGGAAGCTAATTACAAATCATAGTGAATTGTATTCGATTTTTGAGGAGTTCTTTACTAATAGTTGTCCTATTATTGAGGTTGAGGTGCACAATGGGTCATGTGGTTAATTGTGTCATGAAAGTTTTGTAATAGGATCTGAAAATCCTGTCAATATAGGTGTTAGTATGGGTAGTGATAAGTTTGAAAAACTCAGTGAGGATGGTTTTATCAGAGGGTACGATGAAGAGAATGGTCTCTTACAAATGTATGAATCCATTGTTAATAATGAGTGGCAACCAAATCTAAATGGTTTAGTTAGTCTAAAAGTAGAAAATACCTTTGAATTTGTTGCATTATTAAGAGAGATTATAGTGAAATATGCAATCCAAGAGGGTTTTGAGTTAAATACGATTAAAAATGATGGTTTTAGGTATACTTTGTTAACATGAATATGTTAATAATATTGATTTTGATGATAACAAACTTTAAATGATTTTTGATAAAAATATTAGAGTTATTTCTTAACAAATAAAAGTCATAAAACTGCTCCATTCGTACTTATAAAAGATAGATTTTAAATTGGAAAAGATTCTTTGCAAAACCTGGTTTAAAATGTGTTTTTGGCAATAAACGGTGAAACAGTTATTTCTAAACGGTTAACCAATTAAGACCAGAGAGCAAAAGTTTGCCTAGGCTCTAACCGATAGTGAAAAATGGAAAAATGGAAAGCTTACTGGAAATTAACGGTGAACCGTTTATTACAAACGGTTAATCGATAACATCTAGAGAATCACTTCACACAAGTCCTTAGCCGTCTACTTAAAAACGGATAACCGTTATTCTTTTTGTAGGTTATTGGAAACTAACGGTGAACCGTTTATTACAAACGGTTAACCGATAACATCCAGAGAGTCACTTTATGTAAAGCCTTAGCTGTTTACTTGAAACGGATAACGGGTATTCATTTTAAAGGTCTCTGGACGTTAACGGCGAATGGGTAACCCTAAACGGCAAACCGTTTATTTGAAATCTGGCCCAACGGTAACGTTGACCAGCATAAACGGTTAACCGTTAACTACTAAACGGTGAACCGTTTTCGGGCCGACAGTGCATAACGACTAGTTTTTAAGCTCTACTTATAAATAAACTCACTCAAATTCAAAGAAAATTGATCACAACACAACCATTGAGCTTATACTCGAGTTTACAATCTTCATAAGAGCTAAAAACATAGTTTCACTTCATCTATTCACACTTTGAGCTTTGATTTGTAATCTTAAATATAGTGTGAGAGAAAAACAGTTTGTAATCTTTCATTTTGAGGGATTGTAAGTGTTGGGATACACTTGGGTTAAGAGATTGGGAATAATCTCTTGTTGTAAAGGTTATCGACACCTTGGAAGTCAAGTCTAAGCAATTAAAGCCTTGGAGGCTTGCTTAGTGAAATCCTCAAGCCCGGAAAAGCTTGGAGGCGTGGACGTAGGTGAGGTTGGTCGAACCACATAAAAATCTCCGTGTTTGATTCTCTCTTCACTTGTCTTTTTTATTTGTGATCGATTTAATTATTATTGTTTTATTCATTTTTAGATTTGCATGATAATTTATTTTTAATCGAATATTTTATATAATCCCAATTCACCCCCTCTTAGGTTGCCTAGTTAGAATTTCATTTGGTATCAGAGCTTGGTGCTCTTGTTTAGACTTAATCGTCTAAAGCTAAAGATCAATGGCAGCTCAATATGATTCCACATTTAGGAAAGGACAATCCACCACTAGACCACCTTTCTTTGATGGAAATGATTACCCTTATTGAAAAAATAGGATGAGAATTTACTTGCAAGCCTTAGCTTATGAGATTTGGGAAATTGTTAATGATGGTCCTTTCATGCTTTTGACTAAAAGTGAAGTCGGAGAAAATATTCTAAAACTATCAAGGGATTGGAATGAACTCGAAAAGAGAAAAGCCTCTCTAAACTCCAAAGCCATGAATGCTTTATTTTGTGCACTAGATAAGAAAGAGTTTGATAGAGTGTCTAGTTGTGAAAGTGCTAATGAGATTTGGCACAAACTTGAGGTTGTCTATGAAGGCACAAACTAAGTAAAAGAATCTAAAATAAGTAGGTACACTAGGCAATATGAATTGTTTCTAATGGAATAAAATGAAAATGTGTACTTTAGGTTGCCTAGTTAGAATTTCATTTGGTATCAGAGCTTGGTGCTCTTGTTTAGACTTAATCGTCTAAAGCTAAAGATCAATGGCAGCTCAATATGATTCCACATTTAGGAAAGGACAATCCACCACTAGACCACCTTTCTTTGATGGAAATGATTACCCTTATTGAAAAACTAGGATGAGAATTTACTTGCAAGCCTTAGCTTATGAGATTTGGGAAATTGTTAATGATGGTCCTTTCATGCTTTTGACTAAAAGTGAAGTCGGAGAAAATATTCTAAAACTATCAAGGGATTGGAATGAACTCGAAAAGAGAAAAGCCTCTCTAAACTCCAAAGCCATGAATGCTTTATTTTGTGCACTAGATAAGAAAGAGTTTGATAGAGTGTCTAGTTGTGAAAGTGCTAATGAGATTTGGCACAAACTTGAGGTTGTCTATGAAGGCACAAACTAAGTAAAAGAATCTAAAATAAGTAGGTACACTAGGCAATATGAATTGTTTCTAATGGAATAAAATGAAAATGTGTACTTTAGGTTGCCTAGTTAGAATTTCATTTGGTATCAGAGCTTGGTGCTCTTGTTTAGACTTAATCGTCTAAAGCTAAAGATCAATGGCAGCTCAATATGATTCCACATTTAGGAAAGGACAATCCACCACTAGACCACCTTTCTTTGATGGAAATGATTACCCTTATTGAAAAACTAGGATGAGAATTTACTTGCAAGCCTTAGCTTATGAGATTTGGGAAATTGTTAATGATGGTCCTTTCATGCTTTTGACTAAAAGTGAAGTCGGAGAAAATATTCTAAAACTATCAAGGGATTGGAATGAACTCGAAAAGAGAAAAGCCTCTCTAAACTCCAAAGCCATGAATGCTTTATTTTGTGCACTAGATAAGAAAGAGTTTCATAGAGTGTCTAGTTGTGAAAGTGCTAATGAGATTTGGCACAAACTTGAGGTTGTCTATGAAGGCACAAACTAAGTAAAAGAATCTAAAATAAGTAGGTACACTAGGCAATATGAATTGTTTCTAATGGAATAAAATGAAAATGTGTACTTTAGGTTGCCTAGTTAGAATTTCATTTGGTATCAGAGCTTGGTGCTCTTGTTTAGACTTAATCGTCTAAAGCTAAAGATCAATGGCAGCTCAATATGATTCCACATTTAGGAAAGGACAATCCACCACTAGACCACCTTTCTTTGATGGAAATGATTACCCTTATTGAAAAACTAGGATGAGAATTTACTTGCAAGCCTTAGCTTATGAGATTTGGGAAATTGTTAATGATGGTCCTTTCATGCTTTTGACTAAAAGTGAAGTCGGAGAAAATATTCTAAAACTATCAAGGGATTGGAATGAACTCGAAAAGAGAAAAGCCTCTCTAAACTCCAAAGCCATGAATGCTTTATTTTGTGCACTAGATAAGAAAGAGTTTCATAGAGTGTCTAGTTGTGAAAGTGCTAATGAGATTTGGCACAAACTTGAGGTTGTCTATGAAGGCACAAACTAAGTAAAAGAATCTAAAATAAGTAGGTACACTAGGCAATATGAATTGTTTCTAATGGAATAAAATGAAAATGTGTACTTTATGTATACTAGATTCACGGACATAGTGAACACTCTAGGAGCTCTAGGGAAGACTTTTTCAAATAGCGAAAAAGTCAAGAAAATTATTAGGTCAATACCTAAGGAATGGAGACAAAAAAGGACTGCCATTGAGGAAGTAAAAGATTTAAATACTTTACATCTTGATGATTTAATTAGTTCTCTTATTTTATATGAGGAAGATTTGGCAGCAGAAAAAGGGCATGAGGAGAAAAAAAAATATTGCTCTCAAAGCTTCAAAACATGAGAGTGATGAGGAAAGTGGACCAGATGATGAAGAGCTAGCCATGCTAGCAAGGAGGTTTAGAAAATTCTTCAAGAAAACTAGAGAGCGAAGAAATTTCAGAAACTTCAAGAACCATAAGGAGAAGAAAGAGGCAATCACATGCTATGAATGCAAGAAGCCTGGCCATATTAGATTGGAGTGTCCACTTATCAATAAACACAAGAAGAAAGCCATGATTGCAATTTAGGATGATAGCGATGAAGATTCAAGTGATGAGGAAGGATCGCAAAAAGTCTCAAACCTAGCACTTATGGCAATAGGAGATGATGATGATCTCAATGAGGTAAATGATTCTACCTATGATGAATTGTATGATGCCTTTAAAGATTTGCATAATGAGTTGATGAAGATTGGTAAAAAGAATGAATGTCTTAAAAAGGAAATGGCAAAACTTAAGAATGAAAATGAATCTTTAAATGCAAAAATTGTATGCCTAGAAGTAGGAAACAAGACTTTGCATGATGAAATTGCATTATCTAATGAGAAGCCTATCATTGTACATGAGCACTTAGAATTACACATAAATGAGTTGAAAAATGAAAATGAAATGCTCAAGAAAAAAAGCAATGAGTTAAATGAGATTGTCTTTAAATTTACAAATGGGCAAAAGATGTTGGATAATTTGCTAAACTCACAAAAATGTGTATTTGACAAAAGTGGCATTGGTTATAAACCAAATTTGAAATAAAAATTCTACAAGAGCTATTTTGTGAGGAATACATCTATTAACAATAAATTTGTATGTCATTATTGTAATCAAGATGGTCATATGAAAAATAGATGTGCAGTGAGGAGAAATGCATACTATGATATGAAATGTGTTTGGATTCCAAAAGGAACCATTGCTAACTCTCAAGGTCCCAAAAAGGTTTGGGTACCTAAAACTTGAGATTTTCTCTATAGGGCTTGAAGAAGAAGAAGAATAAGTGGTACTTGAACAGCGGTTGTTCAAGACACATGACAGGGAATTATTCTTGGTTCTCAAGCTTCACCAAAATTGAAAATGGTGGAGACATATCTTTTGGAGACAACTCAAAAGGAAAAATTCTTGGAATTAGAAATATTGGTAAAGTATCCTCAACTTTAATTGAGAATGTATGTTTAGTTGAGAATTTAAAACACAACTTAATTAGCATTAGTCAATTATGTGACAAAGGCTATAAAGCCATTTTTTGATAAATTTAATTGTGTAATCGAAAACTTATGTGATGGCAAAATCTTATTTGTTGGTAATAGATGTGGTAATGTTTATACCATTGATATAGAATGTGCATCTACTATTGATAAATATTTTTCCACATTACATGATGATAGTTGGCTATGGCATAGAAGATTAGGACATGCAAGCATGTATTTGATTTCCAAAATCATAAAAAATGATCTAGTTAAAAGTCTTCCAAAAATCAGTTTTCAAAAAGATAGAATTTGTGAAGCATGCCAATTTGGAAAACAAATCAAGACTTCCTTCAAAAATAAGAATCATATCTCTACTTCAAGACCGCTTCAATTACTTCATATAGATTTATTTGGACCTTCTAGATATGTTAGTTTAAGTGGCAAATATTATGCATTTGTAATTGTGGATTACTATTCTAGATATATATGGGTATTGTTCTTAGCTAATAAGGATGATGCCATTGATGCATTTCGAATTTTCCATAAAAAGGTTCAAAATGAAAAATACTATTCTATTTCTTGTATTAGAGTGATCATAGTGGAGAATTTGAAAATCATACATTTGAAAATTTTTGTAATGATTTTGGCATCGAACATCAATTTTCATCACCTAGGACTCCACAACAAAATGGAGTAGTAGAAAGAAAGAATAGGTCTATTCAAGAAATGGCTAGGATCATGTTGAATAAAAACTCTTTGCCTAAGTATTTTTGGGCCGAAGCCGTTAACACCGCTTGTTATGTTTTAAATCGAGTGTTGATTAGACCTAATCTTAATAATACTCCATATGAGCTTTGGAAAAATAGAAAACCCAACATTGGCTATTTCAAAGTTTTTGGATGCAAATGCTTTATGTTGAACACAAAAGATAATCTTGGTTAATTTGATTCAAAATCTGATGTTGGTATTTTTCTTGGTTATTCAAATTCAAGTAAAGCTTATAGAGTGTATAACAAGAGAACTTTAGTTGTTGAGGAGTCTATGCACGTTACCTTTGATGAGTCTAACCCCTCTTCTACGGAGAAAGCCATTGTTGATGATAATGCAGAAGAAGAACAAAAAGAAGAAACGTCAAATGTCAACCAAGAAGACGCACCACATAGAATCCAAGAGGAACATCATGAAGAACCAAATGTAGAGCAAAATGAAGCTCCTTCTCAAACACTCCCCAAGGAGTGGAGGTATATTTCCTCTCACCCTAAGGATGTAATTTTAGGAGATCTCTCACGAGGTGTTACCACTAGATCATTTCTTAGGAACACATGTTAGCATGCTGCATTTATTTCTCAAATTGAACCAAAATCTTTTGTGGATGCTGAAAATTATGAATCTTGGATTATGGCAATACAAGATGAGTTGAATCAATTTGAGAGAAATAATGTGTGGGAATTAGTTCCTTGTCCGGAACATCAATCCATTATAGGCACTAAATGGGTTTTTAGAAATAAAATGGATGAATCCGGTGTGGTTGTAAGAAATAAAGATAGACTAGTGGCTCAAGGTTACAACCAAGAAGAAAGAATTGATTTTGATGAAACTTTTGCACCTGTAGTAAGGTTAGAATCCATTAGGATGTTGTTAGAATATGCATGTCATAAAGATTTTATTCTATATCAAATGGTTGTCAAAAGTGCTTTCTTAAATGGATATATTATGGAGGAAGTTTATGTGAAACAACCTCCTGGTTTTGAAAATAAAAAATTTCCCAATCATGTGTATAAGTTTTCCAAAGCTTTATATGGTTTAAAACAAGCTCCTAGAGCATGGTACGATAGGCTTAAAAATTTCTTGTTGGATAATAATTTTTTGATGGAAAAAGCGGACACAACTCTTTTTGTTAAGAATAAGAACCAAGACATACTTATTGTTCAAATTTATGTTGATGATATTATTTTTGGTTTTACTAATGAGCTGTTGTGTAAAGAATTTTCATCATGTATGAGTCAAGAGTTTGAGATGAGTATGATGGGAGAGTTGAAGTATTTCCTTAGACTTTAAATCAAACAAAACGAAAAAGGTATTTTCATAAACCAAGCCAATTACGTGAATGATCTACTCAAAAGGTTTGGCTATGAAAATGGAATGGCAAAAAACACTCCTATGAGTACTACCATTAAGCTTGACAAAGATGAAAAGGGTAAAGAAGTGGATATCAAAATGTATCGAGGTATGATAGGATCTTTACTTTATTTGACTGCAAGTAGATCTGATATCATGTTTAGTATATGTTTGTGTGCAAGATTTCAATCATGTCCCAAGGAATCCCATTTGCTTACTGTAAAAAGAATTTTCTGTTATTTGATTGGAACCATAGATGTTGGCCTTTGGTATCCTAGGGGAACTCATATTGATTTAACGTGTTTTTTGGATGCAGACTTTGTTGGTCATAAAGTGGATAGGAAAAGCACTAGTGGAACTTGCTTTGTTCCAGGACACTCACTTGTTTCATGGTTTAGTAAGAAACAAAATCTTTCAACTACCGAGGCTGAATATATAGCCACCGGAAGTTGTTGTGCACAAGCATTTTGGATGAAACAAACACTTAGAGATTATGACATTCATCTTGAACAAATTCCTATCAAGTGTGATAATACTAGTGCTATAAATCTTTCAAAGAATCTCATTCAACACTCTAGAACCAAGCATATAGAAATTAGACATCATTTCTTGAGAGACCATGTTCAAAAGGGAGATATTGCATTAGAGTTTATTTTTACGGAAAAACAACTTGCCGATATTTTCACTAAACCCCTTTGTGAAGAACAATTTTTAAAAATTCGGCATGAACTTGGGATGATGCAATTTTTGCATTAACGTCTCTATTCATGCTATTAAGTATGCTGACTTGATTGATTTATAATTGTGATCTAATGGTTATGAAATACTTGAGGTTGATTGTCAAATGATGAATTTGTCTTATTATTTTTTGATTGTATGAATAAATTGGTTGAAAACATGTTCATGAATCATGCATTAAAATGGCTCATAACATAGTTTCAGATCAATTAAATGATCTGGGAATTTATTAATTGCTGGCCACATATTAAATCAAATGTGCGAAAATTTAGACAAAATAAACGGATAATCGTTTTTCATAAACGGTGAACCGTTTTGCTCCAGAAACTAGAATTTGTGTCTGCTCTCTTGCCCTTTCACCGTTTGTCGGCAATAAGTCATCTAACTGTTACCCCTTAACCGTTAAGCTCTTAGGCTTTCACCGTTACCTGGTCTCAAGCCTCTGTTCGTTACCCTTTAACCGTTTATTATAAACGGTTAACCGTTTTCGCATTTTAAAACTGTTCAAAGGCTTTTCTTCTTCCTCTCCAGCTTACCTTTTCACTGTTTTCACCATTGTTGCGCAGCCGAAGCTCCCCTCTTCCTCAAATCTTCATTTTTCTTGCTTCTTGTGCCAAATCAAACCGATAAACTCATTTCCTATCACCTTGAAAACAATTTCACCGATTCAAAATTTCGAATCAAAGCCCAAATCGAATAATCGTAAAATTAAACCCTAACTGTCGCGAGTTGGGTTTCTCCATTTTTTATCCCTTTTGTCCTCTTTTCCAACTAAATTGAGCATCACATTTACATTCCTTACTCTTCTCTCATCAAATCACCGATTAATTTCCCTCTCTCTCGCTGTGTTCACCCTACCGTACTCCTCTATGGCTGAATCCTCTCGGAGAAATGTCCGGTGAAAATCTACAGTTTGGGTGAATCCCATACGGCCAAGAGAAGTCACTGAATTTTCCAGAATTCACTTCCCCACTCCTCTCTTGGCGAAACGGTTTGAGGACCGCTTTGATGGGCGAAAGGTACTTGATTCTTCTTTTGTTAACCTTAATGATTTCCGACACTTGGTTATTTGTGATTGAAGTGTTCGGGATATGCTTATGCCTTGGGAGTCTGCTATTAACTTTGGTAAGCGAGTGTATCCTAATTTGGTACGAGTCTTTTACTCAAATATGGATATTTTCCAAAGCAGTCAAAATAGGATAGTTACTCAAATTAGTGGTATTCAAATAGAATTTAATGATGCGGATCTAGCTGAGTATCTTGGTATCCCTTGTGCGGGACATGACATATATACCTCTAGGAAAATCCTTTGCTTTGACCATTTTCGTCATACAGATGCAGTCTGTCATATATGTCGCCGTGGAGACCTAACTGATGATATTTGCTTGCTTCCGTTCGGTCTCAACTTTTACCTTTCTAAATCCG
Source organism: Citrus glauca (assembly GCA_029633175.1). Lineage (NCBI taxonomy): Eukaryota > Viridiplantae > Streptophyta > Magnoliopsida > Sapindales > Rutaceae > Citrus > Citrus glauca. The sequence continues at coordinate 20,436,921 of JAQOOD010000003.1, read as the reverse complement.
TATTCTTCATTCTATTCTACAGCACATAGTGACTCCTACGAAGGGTCACACAGATGAGGTCACGAGGTTGGACATGGGTATACTGGATAGCCTACTCTCAGATCGTCTAGTAAACATCGCGTATATCATTGTGCGACACATGTTGAGTACCCCTACGGTTAATCACCGCTTGCTTTCATATGGTAGTATCATTACTAGGATACTGCGTCGCTTTGGTGTACCTCTTCTAGATACTGGACATATGGAAACTAAGCGGATTGGACCTGAGGCAATGACGAGTATCAGTTTTTCTTGGAGGAATGAGAAGTGGATTAAAACCAGCAACTCCAAAAAATGGGATACCTTAATAGCTCCGGAGGACGATTGGATGCTTAATGATGTCTATCCTCCCGATCATCTTCCTGACTTTAGATTAGGAGCTCAGCCACTTCCTCCACGTCGCCGATTTGTTCCTCAGCCTCCAGCTGACTCTGACCTTGAGAAGCGTGCCGCGGATGCTGACATTCCGTCCTCCTCTGAGCCACCACCTGCAACTGAGCCCTCAGCTGTTTTAGAGTCATCAGCTGCGCCTGAGCAGCCATCTGGTCATGAGCAGCCAGTTGCCTCTATGCCGCCTCCAGCTCCAGCTCAGCCACCCGTCTCATACCGTATGCAGCAGCTGATTCTTGATTGGTTGGACACTATTTCTTGAGACCACTAGCAGCTGCAATCTGATTTTGAGACCTTCCAGCGGCAGAGCATCGATCATCAGCTAGAGATTATCCATACTCAGCGCATCATTCTTAGCTATTTTGGCTATGATCCGAGGAGCTCATCTTCTCCTCCTCCACCACCTCATTAGTTTCTGCGTTATGTTTTTCGCACATACAGTTCATATTTTGATTGTTTGCATTTTGACATGTATATTTTTACTGATATCTGCAATTTATGGATTATGATGCCATGGTTTTATGCTTATTCTTGATGTTGGATAACTTGAGTGTGCTTGATATGATTTGTGGATTATCGAATATTGAAGTGTTGCTTTGTTTTTGGTGTTGTTGGGTTGGTGATGGAGTTGATTTTTATGACATTTTGAAAGTGTTATTCTCTCATGTGTATAAATGATTTTGCTCATTTTTAAGGGGAAACTCTGCCCAAATGTTTGCTCACCAAAAATTGGACTTGCATTTCTTTCTTTTCTCTTTCTTTTTTTGATGATGAAGGGGGAGATAATTTGAGAATGGCAAAAGTTTTATAATTGGGGATATTTGGGGAGATTTAAAATGCTTTTAAAAATAAATGCTCTTTTGAGCAAAAATCTTGTTATTGAACATTTCTTTATTTGGCCATACATTAAGGGGGAGCATATATTAAGAAGGAGTCAAATATTGAATAGAGTTTGTCATCATAAAAAAGGGGGAGATTGTTAACATGAATATATTAATAATATTGATTTTGATGATAACAAACTTTAAATGATTTTTGATAAAAATATTGGAGTTATTTCTTAACAAATTAAAGTCATTAAAACTGCTCTATTCATACTTATAAAAGATAGATTTTAAATTGGAAAAAGATTCTTTGCAAAATCTAGTTTAAAATGTGTTTCTGGCAATAAACGGTAAACCAGTTATTTCTAACCGATTAAGACTAGAGAGCAAAAGTTTGCCTAGGCTCTAACCGATAGTGAAAAACAGAAAAATGGAAAGCTTACTGGAAACTGACGGTGAACCATTTATTACAAACGGTTAACCGATAACATCCAGAGAGTATCTTCACACAAGTCCTTAGCCGTTTACTTAAAAATGGATAACCGTTATTCTTTTTGCAGATTATTGGAAACTAACGGTGAACCGTTTATTACAAACGGTTAATCGATAACATCCAGAGAGTCACATCATGTAAAGCCTTAGCCGTTTACTTAAAACGGATAACGGGTATTCATTTTGCAGGTCTATGGACGTTAACGGCGAAGGGGTAACCTTAAACAGCAAACCGTTTATTTGAAATCTGGCCCAACAGTAACTTTGACCAGCACAAATGGTTAACCATTAACTGCTAAACGGTGAACCGTTTTCGGGCCGACAGTGCATAACGGCTAGTTTTTAAGCTTTACTTATAAATAAGCTCATTCAAATTCAAAGAAGATTGATCACAACACAACCATTGAGCTTATACTCGAGTTTGCAATCTTCATAAGAGCTAAAAACATAGTTTCACTTCATCTATTCACACTTTGAGCTTTGATTTGTAATCTTAAATATAGTGTAAGAGAAAAACAGTTTGTAATCTTTCATTTTGAGGGATTGTAAGTGTTGGGATACACTTGGGTTAAGAGATTGGGAATAATCTCTTGTTGTAAAGGTTATCGACACCTTGGAAGTCAAGTCTAAGCAATTAAAGCCTTGGAGGCTTGCTTAGTGAAATCCTCAAGCCCGAAAAAGCTTGCAGGCGTGGACGTAGACGAGGCTGGCCGAACCACGTAAAAATCTCCGTGTTTGATTCTCTCTTCCCTTATCTTTTTAATTTGTGACCGATTTAATTATTATTGTTTTAATTTCATTTTTAGATTTGCATGATAATTTTTTTTTAGTCGAATATTTTATATAATCTCAATCCACCCCCCTTCTTGGGTTGTCTAGTTAGAATTTCATACTTGTTGTTGTGTCAATCCAAAATGCACTTGGAAACTTCATGCTTCATCGATGGTTGATGGGATAACTTTTAAAATTATCTATATTAAAGGGAAACATGATTGCCAGATTAAATCAGTTAGCAAAGATGCAACATCACCTTAGATAGCTAAAGTTTGTGCTGAACTTATTCAAACTAACCAAGGAGTTGGTGTAAACGTCATAAAGAGCAAGTTAAAAGATAAACATAGGATTGAATGTGACAAAAAAAACTAGACAAGGAAAAAAATGCATTAATAAACTTAGGTGCTGACCACTTTGCTTGCTATGGAAAGCTTTTGAAATATGCTCACATTCTAATGAAATGAATAGAGGTGATTGTGTCAAGGTAAAGGTTGATAGACCATTGTCAAATAGCCTAGTTTTTCAAAGGTTTTTTTTTGTCATTTCCTGCACTTAAAGTGGGGTACCTAACTAGATTTAGACCTTTCATAGGATTGGATGGGTGCCACTTGAAGGTGTCATACAAGGGAGTATTGTTATCTAGTGTTGTATTAGATGTTGACAGTGGAATTTTTCCATTGGCTTTTCGCATATGTGAGGTAGAAAACTATGATAATTGAGGTTATTTTTTATCTTTGCTGTATAAATTCATTAGGGCCGATGATCATAGGCCTATGACTATTATTAGTGATAGACAAATAGGTCTTTTATGGGGATTGGAAAAATATTGGCCTAATACTAGTACTAGATATTGTGCTAGACATATCTTTGCCAATTTGAAGTGTAAGTTTCTTGGTTTGAATGTCATGAGGTTATTCTGGAAAGCTTGTAGGGCTGCAAATCAATATGACTTTGAGAGGGCAATGAGTCAAATTAGGGCTAAAGACCAAAATTATTGTGAATGATTGAGAAAATACCAACTGCACAATGGTCTAAAAGTGGGTTTGATCACCATGTGAAATCTGACCATGTTACAAACAACATGACTGAATCTTTTAACAAGTGGGTGGATGAGGTTAGGTATAAGCTTGTCCTAACCATTCTTGAGCATATTCGTAGACAACTAATAGTAAGAATGTTGGAAAAATATCAGTAAGGGGAAACTTAACAAGACCATTTGACCTCATATGCTAAAGAAAGACTAAAATCAATCATCAAATGAGGCAAAGATAGTTAAGGTCTTTGGAGGTAGAGGGGAGTTGTTTGAATGTTGTCAAGCTGGCTATAAAAACTTCCTGATACTTATTACAGATGGTACGTGTGAATGTGGGATGTGGCAATTTAGTGGAGTACCTTGCAAGCTACTATTCTTCATAAAGGAGGGCAACCTGAAGATTAAGTGCATCATTATTTGACCAAGGAATCTTTTATGATGACATACATGGGGACTATAAAACCTATTCCTGATGAGTGTGCATAGCTTGAAGTGGAAGCTGAACCTTCTCCTAATGTTGTGGTGCCTGTAAAGGTTGGACCACCTGACATAAAAGCTCCAGTTGGTAGACCAAAAAAGAAAAGAACAAAAGAACTTGGTGAGGCCAAACTAACTAGTAAAAGGTTTACTATCAAATACAGTGCTTGTAGATGTTTTCGACACAACAAAAGGGGCCGCCCTAATTTTCCAAAAACCACAAGAACAATAGATGTATAATATAAGTCATTTTGTTTTTTAAATTTCATTCGGTGAAGTTAACAAATATTGATCTTGATGTTGTGCAGGGAAGCAATAAGACCTCATCAAGTGTACATGTTTACTTTAATTATAAAAATTTAATTCAAAAGGATTTTTTTTCTTTGGCACTAGATATTGCTTAAAACGTGGTGATATTGGTCGTGTGCAAGGAAGAAATAAGACTTTATCAAGTGGACATGTTTAATCTAGTTCTGAAAATTTAATTCTAAAGGATTTTTTTGTTCTTTTTCATTAAATTGCTTAAAACTTGGTGTATTTTTTTTTGCACAGGCAAGTGATATCACTTCATCAACTGCATATGTCTGATTTTGTAACTGAATCTCCTTATATATGATTTGTTATGTTATCAAATGGATTAATAACTTGGTGGTCCTAATGATGTGTAGGCAGCCATAAGACAGGACTAGCTATATATGTTTGATTTGATCATGGAATTATATTGAATAGATTGATTCTTTTTTTTATTAAATGAAATTGATGTCTTTTTTTTTTTTCCTTTTTGGATAGCATGGAACTAACCCACAATCTAAAGAAGTAGATGTCAATGAACAATCAATTGGCAATAGTTCTAAACAAGCTAGTTAGGCTTCAATCAATGTCACTCAACCAGTGGGACTGCATACACAACTATTGTGGACTGTACCTTAACCTCAAAATGAAGAACTTGTCATTGTTAACAGGAGTAGGATAGCACAATTTCACATTGGGTTGGCATTTAATTCTCCATTATTCAGAAGACAATTAACTATTTTTTGTGTTTAAATTTCAACTTACCTTAGTATTATTAAGATTTTTGTTAGTTTGAATTTAATTGACTTTCATACTTTTAATTTCATTTTTAGACCGAATGTTATTGTGGTTATTTTGATATTATATTCAATGCATATGTTATTTAGTTTAACAATTATCATATTTTTATAGATGTGATGAAATTATATGGATAGCAAATTACATTTTCATGTATAATACACCCTTTATATTTGAATTTTTTTTATAAAAATTGGCTAAAGATATTCGATTAGTGTTTTCAGTTACTCAAATTGATAAATAGGCTATTAGATTAAAAAAAATGTCCAAGGTTAAAATTGTACTTTAAATCACTAATATGATTATAGGGGTATACCTATCTTTTTATATTTAACTTAAGGGTGGGGCTATTTAAACCCATTAATTTACTCAAGAAACCCATTTTTAAAAATAATTTTTTATCATTAAAATACCCTTAAATTAAATTACAGTTATGAACACTAGAATATAATTAAAAAATAGAATTTTTACTCTTTAAACCCATCTTTATATTCAACATAGTTTTATAAAACCCTAATCAAATTTTCATTAAACCCTAATCAATTAAGATGTGTGATTCTTCTCTCAAGGCATATATATTGTTAAATAGGTACATATGAGTTGATTTATAGTAATAAAATTAATTGTTATTGATTTTATGGAGGAACAAAATAATATTGATAATCATAAACAGGTACAATTTTTTTATATTTGATTTTTTCCCTTTTTCATTCGAAATTTACAAACAATGTTGACGACAAAATTTTTCCTTTGTTTGAATCGTGAATAAAGTTGCTGTTCTTTGACTTTTCTGTCTCATTGCATAAATTTTTCCTGTGCACTTAAATGCTTTCAGTTTCAGAGAGGGATTGGTTACAATTTTTAAACTAAACAATTTGATGCAGCGGGTCACAACGTTATTCCACCAAGCCCCACATCATTAAAAGCTAGCTCCTCATTGATTATCTTGCTTTCTTTTTTCAGATTATGGTTTTAGAATTACGAGAATAAAAGCTAGTTCCTATTTACGAGGCTACGAAAAACTAATTAAAGGCAACGATTCTTGCTTTAATCCTTTTTGTTTATTGAAAATTTTCCCTTTGTGTTAGGCATTGATCTTTGCCTTTAATTAGTTTTTGGTAGCCTCGTAAATAGTAGTTGATGTATTTATATCTTATTGTATTTGAATTTGCTAAAATAAATTAGGTTCCTAATGCGTCACCAACAATTGCCTCTACAAGTTCTGATATTTATGGAGCTACAATTTTAGATGCAAGTGAGCAGCTTAAAGGGCATGAAAACACACAAACGAGAGAAACTATGCTTGATGAACGAGAGAAATTATTTTATCTATTTAGAATGTTTTGATTCATTTGTTCTTAAATTATGGTTATTCACTCAAAATTGATTATTAAATTTTTAATTAATAATCAATTTCTAATCTAATGGGTTTATAACTTAATATTATGGGTTTAATGAGTAAAATCACTATTATTATAAAAATTGGGTTTAGAAAGGGCATATTAGGTATTTTAGTGGGTTTAATGAGTAAAATTTAAAATTTTAAAATTTAAAGATGGGTTTTATATAGTAAATAGGTTTATTGAGTAAATTAGTGAGTTCAAATAACCTCACCCTTAACTTAACCTTTTCACTATTTTTTTTAACTGAAGAATTGGATTAAGGCCTTGAATGACATAAATTTGCACTTGAAAGGATTTAATTGATTCATTTAATAAACTTCTGGTCTCTGAGTATTTTTCTACAAATATTGAGGACTCAATTAAAAATTACCCTTTAATTTAACATAAGCCCACGATGAAGCCCATGCAAGACCTTTTTCAAAATGGGAGTCTAGTAAACATGGCCTAAGAGAGAAAAAGCTCATGAATCTTAAAAAAGAAAAAAAATCAAACAAGTAGGCTTTCTGACATATTCCCTGGAAATTCATTTTACAGCGTCTCTTTAATTGTAATTACCTAAATAACTGAAGATAAATTTATTTATTTATTTATTCAATAAAAAATTAATTAATTTTGAATGAAAATTTAATTAAACACTTAAATAGATTATTCTTTTAAAATGCCCACCCTATTTCATAATTTATATTTATATTTTAAATTTTAATTGAAAATAATTTTTTGAAAAACTTTAAGAATTAAAAATTATACAATATAAAAATTATGTAACAATAATGAAACAATATAAGATTTTAGAATCCAAAAGGGGTGTTATAATGATTTTCTTGGGATGTTAAAAGCTCCTCTCAATCCAAATCCAAATAAAATCTCGTTTGGGGCAGCTATTGGAGAAAAAGTTTCTAAATAAAGCCTTATTTTATCTAAATTCGCTTTTGAATATTTTTTATTAGATAAATTTGCCCTTTGCCAATCCAAAACTTTTTTATTATTGAAAAATGATAAATGAGCTGAAGGGAGATAGAAAACAGAATGAACTATAACAGCATATAGTGTTTTTTTTTCCTCTTACATTATATAGTATCATAATTAATTATGTCTTCCTTTTTTCCAATTTTTTTTAATATCACTACTCTTCGATTATTAGCTATGCGGCATTGATGAATTGGTGAACTGATGCGTGATAATTACATTTCAATGTATAAAATTAACATGCCTTCATTACAAAAAAAAATATAATGAAATACATTTTTTTTAAATTTTTAATATTTTTAAAATACAAAATATTTGAACCAATAAATGAGGAAAGTATGAGCAAAACATGGATGACATCCCTGAAATTAAAAAAAATACAAAATACATTTCAAAATAAAAATTTCATTATATATATGATTTTTAAATTATAATTTTGTCAAAAATAATAAAGATATTGTAAAATTTTCATTTTATAAATGTATGACCAACTCAAGTGATCAGCTTTCAAATCAGAGACTATAACAATAAATATTTACTAAATACTTTTATAACGACCCAACCACACAAACACATTTATCAACTGTCCGTAGCTTTTAAAATTATATTTAATTTAGAATTTCTATTAAGAATTTTTTTTTTTTTAGGTTTAGTATTTCTCTTAAGGCCTTGTAAAAATAGTGATGCTATTTTTAAATAAGGGCGATAGTTATTTGGGGAAGAAATAGATAATGATAGAATCACACGTGTTGATATAGAGTTTGTAAAGTTGCTAAGGGGAGATTGGAATACGCCGTATACACCAAATAATTAAAATAGTATCCCCATATTGAAGGCAGAATAGTCGGAGAAAACACCTAAAATATTATCACTAGAAAATGATATTGATTTCTTAACTAGTTAACCTATATTGAGGAATAAATGAGAGATATTCTGTCGACAATCTGGACGCAATAGCCTGCCACATATGTAAAAATGGCCAAAGCAGCCCACCAAAATGGTTTGGAGTTTGGACCATTTGTCCTTACTTGACACGCCAGTCATTATAGGATAGCTTCTACAGAGGTATGCTAAACCACTCAAAATCCAACATTTGTAAGTGTGGACAAAATGTACAAATGACGTGCCTGCTTGCTCTCCAGACATGCACCCCATGCACCAGCGGTCAGAAAAGGCAAAGGATAAGAAAATCCTTTGTGTAGAGAGAGAAAATACCAATAAAAATATGCTAGATAGCATGTTGAACATGCATCCAAAGGCATTCTACAAAAGGAAGTTTGTGTTTTATTTTTCTCATTATTCATTAGTAAACACACACAACACATAAGGCAAAGGCTTTTTTCAACCTCTAGCCACCTCTTGAGAGTTTGTTGGCATCTACCTAAAAATATGAACCTAACACTAATTTGAGTATAGAAGTGTGGTTGCCACCACTACTAGGTCCATCTCTAACCTCTTTTCTTCCTTTTGCAGGTTACGAACAGCCCTTCAAGCCAACTCTCTCCAGATCAAAACCCTCATAACAGCCTCACCTCTTCTGTTCTTTCTCAAGCTCTACTAGAAACCAAAAACAAATAACACACCTCAATTATATGAGACACTCTTTCACTTTACTACAAATTTATTTTGTTTAGCTATATTTTTGTTCTTTCCTCTTCACCCCAAAATTTAGTTAAAACAAGATACTTATATGATGGGATTATCTCTAAACTTTAAATGTTACTATCAATGATGTATATGTATTTATTCAAATAAAAGATTAGGTCAGAAAAGAATGTTGATCTAATACTGGTCTAATACTATCACATCTATGCCGACCTCGAGTCTGAACATTCATTCTACATCCTCCAGTGACCAAAGTAGTTAATAACTGTTAGAATTGAACTGCATGACAATTAGGATGTAGTTACGTACAATATTAAGGTCTCGTTTGGGATTGAGGTGCTGTAATTACTGTGGAAAAATAACCTGTAACTATCGAACAAAAATAAATAATATGCAGTAAATAAAAATTTTAAATAATAGTTTTGACAAAATTATTAAATATATAATAGATGTTTCATTATACAAGTAAAAAATCATATCAATATAACTTACAAGCTACAGCAACTAGTGTTTACCAAACACTTTAATATTATAACTTTTAAATTATAACCGTCCAACTTCAATACTAAACGCACTCTAAACCAGCGAACTGCCCTCCATTCCCCCATTGAACTTGAAGTTGAATGAAATTACATTAATTACTCAGTACAGCTCCCAAAATCAGCCATCCAACGCAAACTGAGTGCTATATTAATAGTTAATACAACTGCATCGTGAGTTGAAATTCTATATATAAATAATAAGAACGATAACTTTTATAATATTGTGATGGATAGGATAGTTATTGTGTAAAAAATTACATGTAGCTAAATTTTAACATATAGCAATAAAAATATTGAAAAGTAAGTAATTACTACTCAGCATTAAATTTAATTTCATAGATAAAATGATTAAAAATATATGAAATATAATTGGACGAAAAAAATATTATACCAAGCCAAAAATATGTTAAATAATACTGTATAACAATACATATGAAAATTTAATTTCATCAAACATTACAAAAGTAGTACTCACTCACAAACAAAATTATTTTGTTTATAAATCAAACAAAATCATGTCTCCAACCATGACCACTAAGACGCAGCCTCCAATCTTCACCGGCATTGGAATCCGGGCTAACCCCGGCTGCAACCCGTTTAACCCGGCTGCCATTATTAAAAGCTGGACTAGGGCTCCTCGGAGCCTGGTACGTCGTCGTTGCACCGCCAGAACTAGAGGAATCACAGCCGCCTGCAGCTGACCCAAGTACTACTGAATCTTTCTTTGTTGAAGAGTTCCAATGCGGTGTAGCATTTGGACTCCTCTGCTGCTGCTTGATATTCATCATGCCTTGGCTTCTCACCTTGGCCTTGGCAGACTGTGTTGGCGCCATGTAGCTTGGGACATTGTGTGAGAACGATGGCTTGTGTTGGGGAGGTATGTATGAGCTTGAGTCTGATAATTCTCTATTGAACCTTCCCATTTTGGTGTTGCTTGAGCTTGGTGGTGTGATCACGTCCATTTCCACGGTCTTTTCTGATAGCATGTCGTCAGTTGTCGTCGTCGTTGTGGTGGTGGTAGTGATGGGGAGTGCCACGTAAGACGCTTCATTTGGGCCTAAATTGCGGGCGTGGTGTGGCTGTGCTGACATCCAACGCTCAAGCCAATTCCATCCCCACTGCCCTCTTTCACCGTCTTGCGCATAGAGTTCCACAATGTCTCTGCCATTCGGGTTAGACTGTGACAGATGTTGATGTTGCTGCTGCTGCTGCTGCTAGTGTTGGTAGAGTGTTAGCATCATTTAATTTTCGTGTGTGACACACTAGGCAGAACGTATATATCTTTAAAATATCAGAACCTAACTAAGGTCAACATTGTATCCAAATACGATATTGATTTGCGCTTATCTTTTAAAAATCTTCTGCTATCTAGACATTTTTAACATTAATTTAAATTAAAATTAGAGTTGTATAAAGTTATACAACTATTATTCTATTTGAATTAGAATTTTACTAAATTTATATATCGAGACCTGAGCATGATTCAATAAGTGTATGTTAGTGAAATTTAGTCGCTTAATTATTAATGAAAACTTTTATTAAAAATCATAAAATTACTTTAGTAATTAAATAAAATTGTTAAATAATTAAAGGATATTTTAGATATTTTAACATTTAAAAAAATTTAACTTCTATTCTAAAAGTTTAAAATTTGAAATTTTTCTAGTACAAGCAAAATAACTTATTTAATACCAAAAAAATTAAACAACTTTAAAAAAAATATAAAAATAACTTATGAGATTAAGTAAGTTTTTATGATCATTAGATTATTGATATCAAATAGGCGTTGATCCTAAATCTATACCATTTAACATAATAATCACTATTTCTTAGCCAATTTAAAATCTGAAATCTTAATGCGGTGCTAAAAGCATTGGAAAAGATAAGCGCAGAGGATAGGAAAGCACCGTATCCAAATTCAAACCACATGGGTAACCAATTAACAGACCTGATAGGCATAAGCATAAGCTAGGGATCTTTCTTTCTTCATCAAAGATTCGTGCTTTCTTGATGCATTCTCTTTAAGCTTCTTCTCTGAGTTTTGATGGCGGCCGCGGCCATTGTCCCAGCTGCCAGCTGCAGCATACTGCTTCAGGGGGCTCCTCTGATTTTGCAATTCTTCATCAACTTCATCTTCTTTGACCTTCGTCTTCTGAAGTCTCTCGTGAGCCAATTGGAGCCTGCGTGCTCTTACTCTTGCCTGCACCCGCACTAGTGCCTGCATGCATCGCATTGTCATTTGTGCTTGCTTTCTCACATTATGACCTCTTACTAATGCTTGTAGCCTCACCAATCCCTTCAACGCCCGCAACGCACGCCGGGCCTGTAACATTAATAAGTTAACAAGTTGTTCTATCAAAATTTGTAACTGGTTTGTCACAACTACTCAAAAGAATTAAGGCCTAGGGGCTTGAGCGAGGACTTTTTAATAAGTTCTTTTAGCTGGCTTACCCCAATTCGAATTCTGACATGTTAGGAGATTACAAAAATAATTTAAATTTTACCCAACCTCTTTTTTTTTTTTTTTGGGTACTAATTATGTAATATATTTGAGTAATTAATTTAATTAACATTACCAGGTAGCCTCGATAATATGACTGTATGAGAGTTGCAGCCCTTTCTTCCTTGGAGTGACGCCCATAACCAGCCAATCGAACAACTTTAGCTGCAGCTTGTGCTGCCGCGACTGCTGCTTCCGCCGCGGCAGCAGTGGCTACTGCGACAGCTATAGCGTGATTTCTATCTTCAGCCGGAGTTGATCCGGTGCTCTCCTCGTTTGTCGCATCCGGTGAACTCTCTGCCGGAAAATGTTCAAATGACACAACCTCTGGAACCTCTTGTGGCCATTTCTCTACATTTTCTTTCTGAAAATGATGTAAATACTTTTGCTCTCAGTGTAAATACTACTTTACGTAATATAAAAATTTTCAGAGCAATGCTAGATATTGAATGCCAATTAATGTACGTAACATTCAGCACATGGTAGGTAAAATAGTAAATTGACAGTTGTGGAAATTCAACATCCATACACTCGAAAATAAAATATAAATTTCACTAATTTCCCATTCGTGGTCTTTTTATAATTCCTCTCAATTGATATTTTATAGTTTTTTTTTAAAGGTAAGGGTTGGGCAAGCGCACATATAATTTTTATCTTTTTTATCACTCCTAAGAATCGAATTCGATTTTAGTAAAGATTACAGCTGCACTGCAATCAACCTGACCACATCCTTTGAGACAATTGATATTTTATAGTTCATGTGGAAGTATTTAGCCATGAAATTGACATCCATATATATGTTAAAAATATAGTGTCAGATCTTTAATGAGTTTTAAACTAAAGTATGTGGATGAATTGATGTTTGAGCAAATTAACACAGTGGAGATGGATATATGAAATTAATTCTCCTTTGTCCTACTCTCAATTTAGAAAAATATACAATCATAAAATAAAATGTAATTTTGGCATGATGGTGATCTAACATGTCAAAGCACATGAGAGATCAAAGTAAATGCTGTGATGGACTTAGGTGGCTTGACAACAATATGTCGAAAAGTTTGCAAAATTTGGTCATGTTGATAGGGGACTATCATATATACGATTTATCCGTTCATGGTCCTAGCATTGTTGCAGAGATAGAGTAAAGGGGTAGTATATTGTTGGATGGGAGATATCAACAATGTGGCCGTGCAAATTAACCTCAATAGTGGTCACAATCTCATTGATCTATACTGAAAAATTCTCGCAAGTAATTATTTATTATTTTATTAATTGTTTATTTACGTACTTATCATGCATGTGTATAATATATGTTATAGAACAAAAAGGAAAAACGACATCTTAATCCTTTTTATAATATATATTCACCACATTAGTCGTGGGTGGATATAAAAATCTATTTCATTTCCGATGTTAAAACAGTAACTAAAAAAATATTGTCGTAAGGGTACACGTGACGTTTTCTCATAAAAATTAATTATTCGAAATCTCTATAGATTAAAGCTCATTGATTTATATGTTAACAGGTTATATTTACTTCAACGTATTGTGTTTTCTATCATTATTTAGAGACCAAATAAAATATTAAAGTGTCACTCTCTGGAATAAATGCAACCATCAAGTTTTGGCTTATATATATATATATATATATATATATAGATTTGGAAATTAGGTGTAGGGTGAAAATGAAAGTTCATTAATAGTAAGATTTGGGCAAACAGAAGATCAAATCAAGAAAGGAAATATTACTATTTTAAATTGCTTACTAATCAAGCATTAATAATCAAAACTGCTATACTAAGTCATTGCTTAAAAGTAAACTTAAAAATGAAAAAGAAAAAAGAAAAAGAAAACTAGAAAGGTTACCTTTTTCTGAGGCAAGTCCTTATTAGAAGAAGATTGAAAAACTCTCTTCACCGATGAGAACCAACCGTTGCCGCCGCCGCCTTTCTTCCCCATATTCCGGCGAGACGATCGATCTATGAGCTGTGTAAACACAAGCGCATCAAAAGATAGCATACTGTAGTTAACTAACTAGCAACATAGCAATGGCAAATATTGAGACAAAAATTCTTCAAAGGCAAAGGGAAAATTGATAAAAGAACCTCAGCACATTGATTGGATCAGAAAGAGTTGATGAAGAGATGCGATCTTGCTAATTTTGTGCAGCGACAGTGATCATAAAATGATAACAATAACATTTGTGATAATGGGATTTTGTATTTTTGGTATTTTTTTTTTAAGAGCTACATATAATGCGTTTGAAATGAGAAATTTTCCTACCAAATGGAGAGAAAGAAGGAGAAAGACAAGATCATAAAGAGAGAAGAGTGAACTTGTGAGAGTAGTAACTGCAAACCCCGCGCTTTCGCCGTTAGGTATTTATCAAATTCACAGGCAATTTGGACGGTTGGCGTGGGACCAATCAGCTTCTGCCACGCCATCTTTGAAAAAAAAGAAAAAGAAAAAAAACAGTATTAAGGTAAATGGTCTCTCAAGCACTACAAACTGAGTCAATTACTTAATTCTTATATTTTAAAAAATTATTTAAAAAATTGTATATCTTCGTTATAATCTACTTAATTAATTATTATATGTTTTTCACAATTATTTAAAAATATAAGGAAGACTAATTGAATAATTGGCTCAAGCTGAAGGAATATATAAATGAATAATCATGAAACACTAAAATTATATAAATTTACATTATTTTGAATCTTAAATCACAAAATTTTCATATATTCAATTATTAATGGAGTTTTCATTTTACGGATCAGCAATCAATTTTTGGAGATTAGTGTTCAATATTTAGATAATTTTTTATTTTCATACTGCTCTGTGCTTTCCACTTAGCGGCCAAAGAAATTAATAAGACGAGAATCTGTAAAAGACTAGTAATAAAGCCAAGATCACATGAATGATGAAGAAACCCCAAGTCTATTATTGATCCCGTGACCTTTCTTTCTTCCTTTAATGATTATCATTTTTCTTCTTTTTATTTTAGTGATCGGTATGTATCTTGCATTATGCACAGCAGTATACGCTTTCGGCAATAATTTATTTTTTTCCAAAGTTTTCACCGCTTTGGAGTATTATTTATACTGCTGCAGCGTCAAAAATTACAACTATCATACTAAAACGTTATCAAATTCACCATTTATATATATATATATATCAAAACTTCGATAAACATAACAAATTTTACTAAAAAAATGTATCGATTTATGTTTTTACATTGAAAGTCGTCAAGTATAGAGTAATGGCATGTTTGGTTTGAAGAAATGAAAGAAAAGAATAGTCGAGGAAAGGAGAAGAGGGAAAAGAAATAAGGGGAGAAGAGATTAATTTCATATCTAATTAAATAATAATATTGAAATTGACACTCTTTTTTTTTCATTTCTGTTGCCCCCCTCTCTTTTCATACCTCTACTCTCCTCTTATTTTCTTCTAACCAAATATGACCTAAGGCTTAATTTATCTTCTAACTGTTGCGATACAGATCATTTATCTTAATTAGGCAATAGGCACTTTTAACTTTGCTTATAAAATTAATTTGACTTTACTCAACGAAATTCAACAATTTTTAGGAAGTTAATAGGTAGAAATTATCTAATCTAAAATCCTGGATTTAATAGAAAATTATTAGATCACTATGATGTAATAACTTTTTTAAATTTTAATAAAGTGTTAAATCCTGAGCCAAATATTATTGACTTGAAAAACAGTTCTTCAAAAGTTGGCAGCCACGATAAATGCCGACATAAGAATTCAGGAAGAGTGAACAAAAAACCCAAATCCAGTCCGTCTAATAGAATTTAGAAAGTGCGGATTTTTACTTTATTTTATTCTTTTGGCATGGTCATACGTCTCTTTCGAGAAAGCTATAGCACATTGCATCGTCGGGCTGTGCTATATTTCATTTTCTATCAGAATTTACCCTTTATTAATTAGATTTTGATCTGTTCCTGTTATTTTAATCTAAATAGGATTTTAGCTTTTTTGCCCCATTTAATGAAGGATTATATGGAACGTACTAGAGTCTAGAAATGATGAACTCTTTTTGGATTCGTCTCCATCATAAGTGTGACATTTCTCTTTGCGAGAGAGTTTATCATTTCTAGTAAATTCTAGAAATCCATTGAAACAACATTTAGTATCACTTCAATCCTAAATATAATCAAACTCTCGATAATTATTTACTTAAATTGTTATTTTGTAGAGTGTCTCTTCAATGAACCCGTACGAAAGGTCAAATGGTCCACCCCATAATTATTACCTTTTCTTGCTTTGCTCACATTTGGTTGGGGATATAAGAGTTTAGGAAAGTTAGATGGCCTTTTGCTTGCAACAATTAAAGTTGAATAATTAAGGGCTGCTGTACAACTTAAGGAAACCTTTAACCAAATTACGTGAATAATGTTCATTTCTTTAATTAAAATGGGGACCTAGCTTTTTATTTCACTGCAACGCTATTTATTCATATATAGCAACCGATTTTTGATGGACCACTATCTAACTTTGTGCATTCATGGCAATCTCTCTCTCTAGAATGGATGATAATACTATTCATATATATATATATATTCTAAGCTTTTCAAGTGTGGATGTTAAAATACGAATTTCGTCAACGTATTTTTATTTAATTAACTATAGCTTGATATGGTGTTAACCCTAATTTATATTTTAATATTTACACTTGACACAAATATTTATAGGTTAAAAAAACAATTTCTAATGCATTCAAGTATGTGTTTTATTGAGCCGCTCGGCCTTTGGCCGAGTGGTCAGGGTTAGAGCTGACAAAATTTGACACGACGCGATTATTTGACACGAACACGGCACCAATAAATGGATATGGGTCGTTGAATTTTAGTTACCTACTTGCCTTGCCTCTCGAGTCTTTACTTACAAGTCTTTCAATTGATGACTCGACTTCCTACCAAGCACTCCAATCCATACGTCAATTTATCTTTGAGAAATAACTAATATCATTTTTACTCAATATTTTTACTTATAAATTTTCATTTTATTTACCAATAATTCATTAATCTATCAGTTTTATATTAAATCAATTTATTTTATTTTTTATTTATATGTTAGTATGTTTCATTTGTAAAATTTATATTTTATGTTGTACTTAATATTGATTTATTAGTTTTACATTGTATTTGTAAGTTTTATTTTATTTACTAGTGTTATATTAATTTATCAATTTTATATTAGTTTACTTATTTTATCCTCCATTTACAAATCTTATGTTCTATTTCTAAAGTTTATGTTTATTTTACAGTTTACGTAATTTACTAGTTTTTATACTATATTTACTCATTTTCTTTTTATTTACTAATAATACATCAATTTACCATATTAATGTTAATTTACTCACTTTACCTTCTATTTATAAGTTTTCTGTTCCATTTCCAAAATTTATACTTTAGTGTCCACTTAAAGTTGATTTACTATCTTTATACTATATTTGTAAGTGTTAAATTTACGAGTTTTATATTTTATTTATATAATTTGTATTTAATTTCAATATTAATATTATGACTTTAATCACAACATTATAAAATGACTTGATAAGAAAATAACTAATATAATTTTTCTCAAAAGTTTTACTTATAAATTTTAGATTTATGATAAGCTTTAAATGTTAATTTTTTTTTAAAAAAAAGTTACTTAAAAAAATCTATATATTATCTAAAGGAGTTGTACTAAAATGCGAAAACTCGGCTCGTGCTGGTTCAACTCAAAATGAAAAAAAAAATCGGGCCGTTTCCCCTATTTTAAACCCTACTGGCTAATTTTAATAAAGTTTTGCAGCGAAGAATATAATTGATGGCAGCTGCTCTACCTTCTGATGCATTGCAATGGGAATTCAGCTGGTTTTAATTTCTCTCTTAGCTGTTTCTGTTTCTTTAATTTAACATTTTGATATGTATTTATTATGCTAGAGTTTCAAGTAAGTATCCATTTACTGGGATTTTCCACTTTTTGAAAAATGTTAATTTTGCCTTATTTATTCAATATTACTATCTTCCTCTGTGAAATTCGCAAAAATTTTATGCATTGGTTGGTTATTCAATGTGGGTTTGTTCCATTTTGTTCATGTATTGTTTGTATATATGAGAGGTTTCGTTTCTGAAGATGGGTTTCAGTCAATTGTCTTCAAAGCTTTATTTCCTAAAAGAGGAAAGAAAAAAATACCAAAATGTTTAATTCTACTGTTACATGTTTGCGTTCTTAGGTTCTGCTATGCTTTGTATATTTCTTAATGTTAGAAAGATGTGTTCTTTTCTAATATGATTGTTTAGGATGAATATGAGTTGCTTATCGAGTTGCAATATATCAATTATATTGAAGACAACCTGCTTCATGGGTTTTGATTCTATTAATTGTTCGTATTTCAAGTATGACACGAATGCATGGGTGTTCGATGAATCTAATAGCAACTTCTTAGGGTTGGCGCTATAAGTTTCTTTTATTATTGTCTAGTATCGAAACTTGAAAAAATTTTTTAAAGATAATGCTTACGATATGAAAACAAATGTTTGTGACAGTAGCTTGAACAAAATAGAAGGAAATCAATAAGAAAAGGTTAATTCTAGGAAATCTAGACCTCCAAAATAGTATTGGTTATTTGAGAAACCAATAAACTCCCAAAAGACAACTTACAACTTGCAAGAATAGTAATACTCAAGACACTCTTTTATTGAATAACATCAAGCTTTAAATAAAACTCTAGTTCAAAGTAAGAAGCATAAAAATAGCAAGCATTAAGCATGTTCTCCATCATGCTCCATGAATCCACAAAATAAGGAACCAGCTAACAACTTAATTTTGGCTTATTAAAAACCAACTACAGTGAAAATATAAAGTAAATAACTAAAAGAAAATTATAATGGAAAGATTGTAACAGTTTTTCTAATTTTCTGTTATGGTGTTTACTCTAATTGATGGGCGGTGGCTCATATTGTTAAATTCTGGATTGAGCAATTTATGGGCATGTGAATTAATTTGTAATTTAGTTATATGTTGTGTGAACCATAAAAAAACAAAGGGTAAAGTCAGTGGTATCAGAATATTGGAATTGTTCTAAAAGATTTTTGAATAAACTGGCAACGAGGAAAATATAATATTGGAACTTGAGTGGGTGAATTGTTCGCAGTTTTGTTTGTTGAGGAACACAACAGAGCATCTTTAATTCCTCCTTTGTTTACAATTGATTTATTTATTTTTTTCCCCTTAACAGTGGAGTGCTCTCTGTCCACCTTTCAGAAGTTTTTTTTAGAGGAACTGTACCTGAAATGTTTTGTTGTTTCTTAGAAAATGGTTTTTCCCATGCAGTGACTTTGAAGTGGATTATGAGTCCAATGAGAATGCATCAATTGTGTATGCAGCATTAGCTGTTGATAAGGAGGTGATGCATCATGATCCTAAGATCATACCTTGCTCCTTTAAATTTATTGCTTCTTCAATAAATTCTTACTTGGATTCAATTTCTCAATGCAGTTGCAACCAGACAAAGTGAAAAGGCAGATATCTGTCGTTAATGGGAAACTTTTAGTGTAAGTTTCTGTTCTTTGATCACTGATGGTTGGAAGACTCATTACATAACTGATTTTTCATTCTTGTTCAATATTCATTCAATTTGCACCTAGCAGTTTATCCTATGAGACAATATTCATTTGGAAATTTTGTGTGGCCTGTTTAATAATCATTTTACCTTCTTTTCCTGCCAAATTTTCAAATATGTTACTTAAGGAGAGTCCTTCCTCTAAAATAGCATTTTTCTTTAGTATTTCAATTTTGCCTGGACTTTGCAGTTTAGAAGTTTCTTCATTTTGTTTATTTCCTCGTCTGATTCAGGCACTTTGAGGCAGTTGAGGCCAGGTTTCTTCGTGCATCATTTTCTGCTTTTGTAGATGTGCTTACGCTCGCGACAAAAACAATCGAACAGTTTGGTCAAGGAATGGAATTATAACATTGTACTTTCTTTGGCAGTTGGTGAATCATTCTGAGTAGGAACTGTTTTACTTTAATATGCGTTCTTTTTTTGGATTTGTTGACGTTTTCGTAACAAGAGAATCTATAGTGTTAGTTTTACAATTTAAATCTTAAAGTATGGGAAAGCTGTAACAAATTCTTCAAAGCTGTGAATTATATTTTGGAAGAATTAGCAAGGCTGACATTGAGCATAATCTTTCAATGTTTCCACCACTCTGCATAAATGTGAAGATGGTTTATTTTCTCAATAGAAAATTGAAATTATCAGCTGTAATTAGAGCAACTCACATTTGTTTTTGGTCATCACTGGTGTACCATAGTTCAAGATATTCCGCCTCTGAGTATAACACTGTTCTCAGGTTTTTCAAATCCTGAAAGTCGCTTGAGTTAAAAAAAGACCAAAGTAAATATTTCCATAAGAACTCAAATCTATTACAAATTGGTGCTTTTGTATTTCCATAAATGGCTATCTACTCCAAGGCTTGTGGAAGACTGAGTAAAATTTGGAAATTGACACACGATCCCCCGTTTGAATCATATAAACAAGTATAGCATGATTAAACAAGAATTGGCTTTGAAGAAATATGCCCCTATTCTTTTCTTAAAAGTGAATGCTGAGGTGGGTGCAACTTTTAGTAATAGCTATTAGTAGCATAAAAAAAAGATTGCACGCTGTAAAACAACTGTAATAGGGAAACTGGTATGGGCATTTAATCCAACAGATTAAAACAAAATATAAAAACAGTAGTACCTTGAGACTATCAGGGAACAGCAAGCTCTGCTGCCTTTTCTTAAAAGTGATTGATTATGATGAAACATTTAGCCTTGTAATTAAGCCTGCACCAGTTTGCTTTGTGTTTGGTATTATTACAAGTAGGTTTGGTAATTTAAGGGCCTGGGCCGGGCTTTGTCAAGCCTAAGATCAGGCCCACATTTTTTTTTAAAAGTCCAGATCTAAAGCCATCCAAATTGGGCGGGCTTTTAGCGGGTCGGACTTAGGCCGGGTTTGGATTTTTATGAATTTTTAATAAAAAATATTTTAATAAAATTATAAATTTTCAAAACATAATTATCTAATACATAATACTACAATAGGCTAAAAACTTAAAGATAATTCTCTAATACATGATTAGCTAATACAAAATATAAAAATACTAACATCACAAGTATCATACACAACATACAAATCAAGCAATCAACCACTAATATTAAAAAAAAAAACTAATCCAATATTTGTGGGCCATCTTCGTCCTCATCCTTCAATTCCTCACCAATAAAAATTTCTTCTTTAGGAACTCCATCTAATAAAAAAAGTGTTAAATAAATAATAAAGCAAAATAATTAGTAATTAATTTTGTAAAAAAATATTTTTATACCTCTACTGCTAGTAGCCAATAACCAATGCTAAGAGCACATGATGGCTTCCAACGTGTCTGGATGTAGTCTACTTCGATGTGTAAATTAAAAGAGATTCAGAAACATTTTCCATTATAAACCTATACAAAATTAAAGGAGATAAAATATTAAATTAATTAAGCTAAGCTAAGTGTAAATGCAATAAATGCATACTGCATTTACAAATTACAAGCACATCTGTATATGCTTTAACCTTTCATGATAATTTGCATACATACTGACATACATGACAAATAATAAATGCTCTAAAAAGATCTTTTCCTAATCCTAATAAAAACCTGTAGCACCATAAAATACTAGAAAAAACTGGTATTGTTAAGCTACATAATGTGGTGCCCAATAACACAAAAGAGACAATTACTCTACACCTCAGTTACAGAATTAGCCATCCAAGAGGACCCAGCAACAAGAAATATTCTATAGAAATTACTCGAGACATTGCACAAATAGCTCACAAAAAGATGATGTAGAAGAAAAAAGCACAAGCATATAGAATCAGAATATCATCTAATTGTAAATCCCACTTCAACAGCCAGTCACTAAATATCGTAAACAAGATTATAATTGATACTCTCTAAACTACAACACCATTACTGAATAGAAAAAACACAGGCCAAGAAGGTAGCAACATCCCTATAATCTAACACCCAAACAAGGTGTTCAGGTTAAAAGGGTTAAAAAAGAAGAAAAAATAATTAAACTCCACAACTTAAATTGCAACAAACTGAACGACAATACACAGCAATGAAACAATCCAAGCACGAAGAAGGAGAAACAAACCTCTGTTGCTGCTGCTGCTGGGCGATGGCTGGTGCTGCTGCTGGTGCCGCTGACGTTTGTTCAATCATTTCCTAGGTGGTGGCTGGTGGTGCTGCTGCTGCTGGGCGGTGGCTGGTGCTGCTGGAATCTGTTGCTGCTGCTGCTGGTCGGCTGTCGGCGGCAAGAACAGTGACGCCGTGACAGTGAGTGTGATTGTGTAAAGTGAGAACTGAGAGAGTGAGAGGTGAGTGAGTTTGTCAAGGGAACAAGTTTAAGGATTTTGAATTTTTGATTGTCACGGGAATGAGGGTTACGGTCAGGGGCAATGGGGAATGAGTTTTTTTTTTTTACTTTTTTTATTTCAATTTTATGATATATTATTATTATTATTATATAATTTATATTATACAATTTTTTTTAAATATATATATATTATTTATTATAAAGCCCGGGCTTTTCATTCACGCCCTTGACTGAGCCCATATACTACGGGCTTTGATAATTATAAGCCCTTATCCATAATTTTAAGCCACGGGTCGGGCTTAAAGCCCGCGGGCCTGGGCCGGCCCGGGCTTTTTTGCCAATCCTAATTACAAGACTGTATTTGCGACAACTTGATGTGAGCAATGCCTTTTTACATGGGCATCTATCAAAGGAGGTATTTATGTCTCAGCTACCTGGTTTTATTGATCCCACATATCCTACTCATGTTTGCAAACTTGAAAAGGCACTCTCTGGCCTTAAGCAAGCCCACGTTCTTGGAACAACACTGAGTTTCGAAACTTTCTTCTATTGACGGGGATTTTTTAGTTGTATCCAATCTCATGTTGATGTGCATGAGATTATCTTTGTGGGTAAATAAACTTTCATCTGTCGCCACAATGTAGGGGCATATGAAAGGGGAAATTTACAAAAAAAGCCAAAAAACTTAGGCATTTTTCAACTTTAACTCATCAAACTTTTTTCTTTCAACATTAGCCAAATCACCAAATTTTGGGCGAAATTACCCTCCCCATTCTCACGTTTCCCTCAAATAAATTTCACCCCCTTTCACTAAAATCTCATCACCGGAAGTTGTATAGATCAGCGGCAGCAGAGGAAGTTGTCGGCGGTTGAAAGAAGCTAAATCATGTTGAAAATCTTCGGAGATCTCCAAAATCAAAGGAAAAAATTGAAAACTCTAGGTGAGTTGTTATTGTCATCGTCGTTGTTGTTGTTAATGATGTTGTTGCTGTTGTTATTATTTTTTGGGTTGTTGTTGTTGTTTGGGATGTTGTTGTTGTTGGTGGTGTTTAATGGCGGTTGTTGGTGAGATGCATGTGAGAAAGGAAAGGGAAGAGAAAGAGAAGAGAAAGGGAAGAGGAAGTGAAGGCACGCATGCACCTATCGCGCGCGAGATGCGTATGCTGCGCGCATCTCACATGCCAGGCATCGGCCTTGCGTTGGCTTACCTTGCACGCCCGTCGCACCAAAAATTACAGTGGCTTTTTTTCTGTAAATATAATGTAATAATTTTGTAAATATTACAGATACATGGCGAAATCAGAATCACCGGATATCGAAGTAGGCAAGATGTATTTTCGTTATGTTGATCACTTTCCTAGTTGAATTTTGACCATGTGTAAGTTATCTTCGGTCGTGAAAGTCATCGACGAAAAATTAATAAAGCAGCAGTTGAGTATGTTCAAAAAGGATATATTTGAGCATTTCTTGGAGCGTCAAAGTTTTCTATTTAGTGGGGTAATTTTAAACAATCTCTTACTGAGGCAAGTGGCCTATGAAGAAGATAGTTGTGAGGATCAGTTATGGTTCCAAATTGATGAGCATTTGATTCGCTTGTCAATTGTCGAATGGTGCTTGGTTACTGGACTTTCATTTGGTGTTGATACCAAACAAAAAAATGATGAAATGGAGCAGAGGCTACGGAATATATATTTTGGCGGTGTGCATCGTAAGATCAATGTGAATGAATTTGATGCAGTGTTTTGCTCGTTGAAATTCGAGGAAATGGACGATATGAACGCATTAAAGATTGCACTGTTTTATTTTGCGGACAGAGTACTAAATGCAAGAAAAAATTACTGTCAAATCTATTTTGATTGGCTTGACCAAGTTGATGATATAGAGTACTTCCGAAAGCGTCCATGGGGTCTATTATCATGGGAAATGATTTACGAGAGCCTTGACAATGCACTGTTCGAGAAAGATGAGAAATTTAAGAGGATTCGGTTGAAAATCCAGATCATAACATCAAAAAATACAATCTTTACGGCTTTACATCCAGGGTTCAAGTGCTTTTTTTTATTAATAAGTTTTATAATATTAAATGTTTGATAGTTATTTTATTTGATTTTTCACTTTCATTGTTGTAAGCTTGGATTTACAAAACAATCGGAGGTTTGCCATTAACATGGGTTGTGAAAACGAAAAAGAAGATTCCCAGCATTTTGCAATGGAAGCCCATGGCGTCTTCGAGAATCAACTTTGCGGAGGTTTATTCGTTTTTTAACGACGCATCTCGTCTTTGTAAGTAATATGTATTAGTTATTATTTTAACTTTACTAAATTTAAGTTATGTATATTTACTTACTATTTTCAATTGAATTTATGGCAGGGGGACGTTTTATAAACTCTTGAACCAACTTCAAAGGAGAGTAGCCAAAAGTATTTGCTCTCTTTAACTTCAAAGGCTAATAAAATCCACCTAGTTTGTTAGACACGCCGCAATTGCATGAGCACATACAAGCTGATCAAGTTGAAACACTCTACAGGTGCAAGTTCTCTTTTGTAAGTCAACCAAACCTTCCTTAAACCCACCGCCTATAACTTGAAATTAATGCAGAGACACCGGTCGAACTATCATTCTTTTAGCTATAGTTCTCCTCTTAGTGACTATTTCATCCGCCCATGTTGTTAGTCGAGTAGTCATTAATTCAGCCACAATTTTTCTATCATAAAACCATTGCTGCAATGTTTTCCTAAAGTGATCAACAAGATGAGTAACAGGAAATTTTCGAGGTTCCCTTGTGAAAGAATTAATACTCTCTGTGATGTTGGTAGTAAGTATGCTGTACATCCTATCTTCAAACTAAGACCTTGCCCAATTACACGTACCGACATTATTTTCTAGGTAATCAGCTGCACCCGAGTGGATCACCCACAGCCCTTCAAGATGTCTCTTAAATCCCTTGTGGCCATATGCTTTTGCTGCATTAATAAAGGTAGGCTCAAATTGATCCCAAAGAGCTTTGACATTCTAAACTGTGACTTAATGTTACCTTTGATGTGGTAAAAACAAACGCCATGACTTGCATTGTGAAATACTTTAAGAACGACTCTCCTGATGACAGTGCATTGATCAGAGATGATTACCAACTTAGGTCTATTGCCAATCACTCCGTGTAACTTCATCATAAACCATTCCCAAGAATCGTTGTTTTCTGAATCCATGATCCCAATGGCT
The DNA here is from genome assembly GCA_029633175.1 of Citrus glauca. Lineage (NCBI taxonomy): Eukaryota > Viridiplantae > Streptophyta > Magnoliopsida > Sapindales > Rutaceae > Citrus > Citrus glauca. Next base: position 20,411,142 of record JAQOOD010000003.1, on the reverse strand, counting down.
AACAGATATAATTAATTGTTACCATCAATATATGTTGCCACGAACATGCTTCTACGATATAGTCCCTTTAGATGAGTACCATCTACAGCAATGACAGGTCGAATGTACTACATAAAACCCTTGATGGAAGATCCGAGTGCTACAAAATAATACAAGAAATTACCATCTCCATCCTGCTCGAAGTGAGTGACTGTACCCTCATTCGCTGTAGTTAGTACGCAAGAGTATTTAGGGAGCAAGTTGTATGACTCTGCAGGGTTGCCTTGAATTATTTCAAGACCAAGGTTGCCTTGAACTATTTCAAGACCAACTTTTCTCGCCTGATATGCTTGCTGGTATGTTAACTGAACACCGTATTGCTGTTGCATATCTGCTCTTATGTCATTCGGAGTATAAATCCTCTTATCTTGAATATATTTATCTACGATAATATGACCGACAACCCGGCTCCTTACTTGATGACGTTCATCAACCAATACCTCATTATGACAAGTGCGTACATTGTCAATTCTTTTCACCACCCAAGGAACATTTTGCTCGTTCAAACATCTAGTTGCTCGAATACACTATTTACATGATTCTGAAGAACAGTGAGCCTCAAAACGTGTCGTAGTAGATTGTGCAATCTTGAAATCAAACTTATCTCTAAAGGCTACCTTGCGTAGTTGTAATATAAACTCATTCTTCTCAGTAAATAACATACTCACACTAATATCATCTGAGTCACAACTTGTAAGGGGATCAATTCTCTTTCTCGATCGAACCATAAAAGGAATAGGTCTATTGCCTTTGTTATTCATAGGAGTATTATCTTCACACTCATCCTCATGCTGATCCGACAGAACATTCGAAGGACCGACTCCTCCATCATCACCATCATTATTAAAATGAGTGTCCCTCATATTATTAGAAGGTTCTGCACATATATTACCCCCCGTTGTCTCATCATGAAAATCATCATTGTCCCGAAAATCATTATTGTGATACGGAGAATACTGTCGTTCCAACGACGTCGTTATTGGGAATACCATTGCTCCAACATTCTGTAATAGAACGCCGTTATCATTAATGTTGTCATAATTATCGTGGATTGGAGAGTAATATTGCTGCAGCGATACTATCCTTGGCAACATCTCTTCATCATTATCGGGGCTAAACATATTTGCTCTAAACGAAGTTTTTGTATCGACATGCGGCTCAATACCTTCGCTCAGAACTCGAGGTGATGTGGTCACGAATATAGGAATGCATCTAAAATTGGCTACGTCGGATGCCATATGCAACACAACCCTCACCGTTTCATCATTAAATATATCCATGGGCAGTGCACATATACGATATAATTTGTTACTAGACCTCAAAGTCGTCTTCGTTGTAATACTATATTCATTATGGTTTATTTGTAACACCTCGTATACTCTTACCAATAACTGATCAAACTGATAATTTTTCTCAACAAAAAAAGCTCGATTTTTACCATTCACATACTTTATACGGCCATCCTCTAATGTCTCCCACCAACCATCGTAACACAATTCAAGTACAACTGAATCTATTAAGCCTGCAATTATAAAAAAAAATTATTTAGATCCGGATGAAATTAATACAGATTTAACAAATCTCATGACTTGGTGCGACAAGCTGTTTGTCGCCCGAAGCTTAGTGCGATAGGCTGCTAGTAGCTCGAAACCTGGTGCGACGAGCTGCCTGTCGCTCGAAGCCTGGTGCGATAGGTGCCTGTCGCACCAACCCTTGGTGCGACAGGCAGCCCGTCGCCAGATTCACCCACAACTCAGTTCAGTTCAGCAAGTTGAGAAAATAACTCATACCACTAAGTGAATGACGATTAGTGTTGGATCCAGATAGATATGATGGACTTTTACTGTTGTTTTTTGTTGTCGCCGTTGGTTGATGATTCAAGAGTGGAAAGTTGCGTTTTGTTTGATGATATAGGAGAAAGATCGTTGGTTTTGCTCTGTAAAGAAGGGTAGTTTGGGAAGAAAGGCTTGTATTTGGCTAATGTTGATAGAAAAAAATTTCTATGGTTAATTATGAAAACAATATTTATAACTATTTTCTCAAATTTCCCATATTAAAGATACTCTCAAAGTCACGGTGTAATTGTACTATCTTTTTATCATTTGTATATTTGACTTTCATAACTTTAAACTACAATTGTATGAATTGACGACCTGTCCGATGTCCCCTTGCCTACTCATCATACATGTAAAAATTGAAATTAGGCTATTTAGGATTAAAGATAAGACGGAATGGAAATATGGAATCATTAATTGTTATACCCATGACCCATCTAATTTACAAATGGTTCTTTCTCTTTCAATATTATTATACGTATTTGCAAGGAAACCTCTTCTATCTTTTTTGCAGTTAAGCCTTTTGCGTATCCAATTGCTGTCAACTACTTTTGAACGTGTGGAAAAAAAACAACTTGAAGACTTAAGAGAGGGCCCGCGTTAATTCAAAGTCAAGACCAACTTATTAGCTTGCAGGACCTCTGACGGTGAGAAAAAGAGGATTGACTTTTACTGTTGTTTTTGTTAACATGAATATGTTAATAATGTTGATTTTGATAATAATAAACTTTAAATGATTTTTTGATAAAAATATTGGAGTTATTTCTTAACAAATGAAAGTCATAAAAACTATTCCATTCATTCTTATAAAAGATGGATTTTTAATTGGAAAAAGTTTCTTTACAAAATCTGGTTTAAAATGTATTTTTGGAAATAAACGGTGAACCGATTATGTATAAACGGTTAACCGATTATGACCAGAGAGCAAAAGTTTGGTAAGCTCTAACCGATTAGTGAAAAATGGAAATAGAAAGCTTACTGGAAATTAATGGTGAACCGATTATATATAAACGGTTAACCGATTACGACCAGAGAGAAAAAGTTTGCTAAGTTCTAGCCGATTAGTGAAAACGGAAATGGATAGCTTACTAGATACTAACGGTGAACCGTTTATTATAAACGGCTAACCGATACATCCAGAGAGTCATTTCACACAAGTCCTTAGCCATTTACTTAAAACGGATAACGGTTGTTCTTTTTCCAGGTTACTGGAACTTAACGGTGAACCGTTTATTGACAAACGGTTAACCGATAACATCCAGAGAGTCATTTCATGTAAAGCCTTAGCCTTTTGCTTGAAACGGATAACATGTATTCATTTTGCAGGTCTCTAGATGTTAAAGGCGAAAGGGTAACTACAAACAGTAAACTGTTTATTTGAATTCTGGCCCAACGGTAACTTTGACCAGAAAAAATGGTTAACCCTTAACGACTAACGGTGAACCGTTTTCGAGCAGACAATAAATAACGGCTAGTTTTTCAGCTCTCATTATAAATAAGCCCATTCAAATTCAAAGAAGACTGATCACAACACAACCATTGAGCTTATACTCGAGTTTGCAATCTTCACAAGAGCTAAAAACATAGTTTCACTTCATCAATTCACACTTTGAATTTTGATTTGTAATCTTAAACATAGTGTGAGAGAAAAACAATTTGTAATCTTTCATTTTGAGGGATTGTCAGTGCTGGGATACACTTGGGTTAAGAGATTGGGGATAATCTCTTGTTGTAAAGGTTATTGACATCTTGAAAGTCAAGTGTAAGCAATTGAAGCCTTGGAGGCTTGCTTAGTGAAATCCTCAAGCCCAGAAGCTTGGAGGCGTAGACGTAGGCGAGGTTGGCCGAACTACGTAAACATCGTTGTGTTTGATTTTCTCTTCCCTTATCCTTTCAATTTGTGAACAATTTATTTATCATTGTTTAATTTCATTTTTAAATTTGTATGATAATTTGTTGTTTAGTTGAATTATTCATAAAAACCCAATTCACCCCCTATTGGTTGCCTAATTAGAATTTCATTTGGTATCAAAGCTTGGTGCTCTTGTTTAGACTTAATCGTCTAGAGTTAAAGATCAACAACAACTCAATATGATTCTACATTTAGGGAAAGACAATCCACCACTAGACCACATTTCTTTGATGGAAATGATTACCCTTATTGGAAAACTAGGATGATAATTTATTTGCAAGCCTTAGATTATGAGATTTGGGAAATTGTTAGTGATGATCCTTTTATGCCCTTAACTAAAAATGAAGTCGGAGAAGATATTCCAAAACCATCACGGGATTGGAATGAACTCGAAAAGAGAAAAGCCTTTCTAAACTCTAAAGCTATGAATGCCTTATTTTGTGCACTAGATAAGAAAGAGTTTCATAGAGTGTCTAGTTGTGAAAGTGCTAATGAGATTTGGCATAAACTTGAAGTTGTCTATGAAGGCACAAACCAAGTGAAAGAATCTAAAATAGTAGATACACTAGGCAATATGAATTGTTTCAAATAGAACAAAATGAAAATGTGTACTCTATGTATATTAAATTCACGGACATTGTGACACTCTAAGAGCTCTAGGGAAGACTCTTTCAAATAACGAAAAAGTCAAGAAAATTATTAGGTCACTACCTAAGGAGTGGAGACAAAAAAGGACTACCATTGAGGAAGCAAAAGATTTAAATACTTTACCTCTTGATGATTTAATTGGTTCTCTTATTTCATATGAGGAAGATTTGACAGCAGAAAAAGGGCATGAAGAGAAAAAGAAAAATATTGCTCTCAAAGCTTCAAAACATGAGAGTGATGGAGAGAGTGAACCGGATGATGAAGAGCTGGCCATGCTAGCAAGGAGGTTCAGAAAATTCTTCAAGAAAACCGGAGAGCGAAGAAATTTCAGAAACTTTAAGAACTATAGGGAGAAGAAGGAGGCAATCACATGCTATGAATGCAAGAAGCTTGGCCATATTAGATCGGAGTGTCCACTTATCAACAAACACAAGAAGAAAGCCATGGTTGTAACTTGGGATGATAGCGAGGAAGATTCAAGTGATGAGGAAGGATCACAAGAAGTCTCAAACCTAGCACTTATGGCAATATGAGATGATGATGATCTCAATGAGGTAAGTGATCCTACCTATGATGAATTGTATGATGCTTTTAAAGATTTGCATAATGAGTTGATGAAGATTGGTAAAAAGAATGCATGTCTTAAAAAGGAAATGGCAAAGCTTAAGAATGAAAATGAATCTTTAAATGCAAAAATTGTATGCCTAGAAGTAGGAAACAAGATTTTGCATGATGAAATTGCATTATTTAATGAGAAGCCTAGCATTGTACATGAGCACTTAGAATCACACATAGATGAGTTGAAAAATGAAAATGAAATGCTCAAGAAAAAGCGCAATGAGTTAAATGAGATTGTCTTGAAATTTACAAATGGGCAAAAGATATTGGATAATTTGCTAAACTCACAAAAATGTGTATTTGACAAAAGTGGTATTGGTTATAAACTAAATTTGAAACAAAAATTCTACAAGAGCTATTTTGTGAGGAATACATCTATTAGCAATAAAATTGCATATCATTATTGTAATCAAGATGGTCATATGAAAAATAGATGTGTAGTGAAGAGAAATCCATATTATGGTATGAAATGTGTTTGGGTTCCAAAAGGAACCATTGCTAACTCTCAAGGACCCAAAAAGGTTTGGGTACCTAAAACTTGAGATTTTCTCTGCAGGGCTTGAAGAAAAAGAAGAATAAGTGGTACTTAGACAGTGGTTGTTCAAGACACATAATAGGGAGCTATTCTTGGTTCTTAAGCTTCACCAAAATTGAAAATGGTGGAGACGTATCCTTTGGAGACAACTCAAAAGGAAAAATCCTTGGAATTGGAAATGTTGGTAAAGTATCTTCAACCTTGATTGAGAATGTGTGTTTGGTTGAAAATTTGAAACATAATTTAATAAGCATTAGTCAATTGTGTGACAAAGGTTATAAAGTTGTCTTTGATAAATCAAGTTGTGTTATTGAGAATGCATGTGATAGGAAAATTTTGTTCATGGGAAATAGATGTGGTAATGTTTATACCATTGACATAGAATGTATATATACTCTTGATAAATGTTTTTCTACATTACATGATGATAGTTGGCTATGACATAGAAGATTAGGACATGCAAGCATGGATTTGATTTCAAAAACTGTGAAATGATTTAGTTAAAGGTCTTCCAAAAATCAGTTTTTAAAAGGATGGAATTTATGAAGCATGTCAATTTGGAAAACAAATCAAGACTTCTTTTAAAAATAAGAATCATATCTCTACTTCAAAACCGCTTCAATTACTTCATATAGATTTGTTTGGACCTTCAAGATATGCTAGTTTAAGTGGCAAATATTATGCATTTGTAATTGTGGATGACTATTCTAGATATACATGGGTATTTTTATTAGCTAATAAGGATGATGCCATTGATGCATTTCGAATTTTCCATAAAAAGGTTCAAAATGAAAAAAGCTATTCTATTTCTTGTATTAGAAGTGATCATGGTGGAGAATTTGAAAATCAAGCATTTGAAAATTTTTGTAATGATTTTAGCATTGAACATCAATTTTCATCACCTAGGACTCCACAACAAAATGGAGTAGTAGAAAGGAAGAATAGGTCTATTCAAGAAATGGCTATGATTATGTTGAATGAAAACTCTTTGCCTAAGTATTTTTGGGCCGAAGCTGTCAACAGCGCTTGTTATGTTTTAAATCGGGTGTTGATTAGACCTAATCTTAATAAAACCGCATATGATCTTTGGAAAAATAGAAAACCCAACATTGGTTATTTTAAAGTTTTTGGATGCAAATGTTTTGTTTTGAACGTAAAAGATAATCTTTGTAAATTTAATCCAAAATCTGATGTTGGTATTTTTCTTGGATATTCAAATTCAAGCAAAGCTTATAGAGTTTATAACAAAAGAACTTTGGTTGTGGAGGAATCTATGCATGTTACTTTTGATGAGTCTAACCCCTCCTCTACGGAAAAAGTCATTGTTAATGATAATGCAGAAGAAGAACAACAAGAAGAAGCATCAAATGACAACCAAGAAGACACAACAAATGGAATTCAAGGGGAGTATCATGAAGAACCAAATGTGGAGCAAAATGAAGGTACTTCTCAAACACTCCCCAAGGAGTAGAGGTATGTTTCCTCTCACCCTAAAGATGTGATATTAGGAGATCCCTCACAAGGTGTTACCACTAGATCATCTCTTAGGAACACATGTGAGCATGCTGCATTCATTTCTCAAATTGAACCAAAATCTTTTGCGGATGCTGAAAATGATGAATCTTGGATTATGGCAATGCAAGAGAAGTTGAATCAATTTGAGAGAAACAATGTGTGGGAATTAGTTCCTTATCCGGAACATCAATCCATTATAGGCACTAAATGGGTATTTAGAAATAAAATGGATGAATCCGGTGTGGTTGTAAAAAATAAAGCTAGACTAGTGGCTCAAGGTTACAACCAAGAAGAAGGAATTGATTTTGATGAAACTTTTGCACCTGTAGCAAGGCTAGAATCCATTAGGATATTGTTAGCATATGCATGTCATAAAGATTTTATTCTATATCAAATGGATGTCAAAAGTGCTTTCTTAAATGGATATATTATGGAGGAAGTTTATGTGAAACAACCTCCTGGTTTTGAAAATGAAAAATTTCCAAATCATATGTATAAGTTATCTAAGGCTTTATATGGTTTAAAACAAGCTCCTAGAGCATGGTATGATAGGCTTAAAAATTTCTTGTTGGATAATAATTTTTCAATGGGAAAAGCGGACACAACTCTTTTTGTTAAGAATAAGAACGAAGACATACTTATTGTTCAAATCTATGTTGATGATATCATTTTTGGTTCTACTAATGAGTTGTTGTGTAGAGAATTTTCGTCACGTATGGCCAAGAGTTTGAGATGAGTATGATGGGAAAACTGAAGTATTTCCTTGGACTTCAAATCAAATCAAACAAAACAAGAAAGGCATTTTCATAAACCAAGCCAAGTACATGGGAGATCTACTCAAAAGGTTTGGCTATGAAAGTGGGACGGCAAAAAGCACCCCTATAAGCACTACCATCAAGCTTGACAAAGATGAAAAAGGTAAAGAAGTGGATATCAAAATGTATCGAGGTATGATCGGATCTTTACTTTATTTGACTACAAGTAGACCCGATATCATGTTTAGTGTATGTTTGTGTGCAAGATTTCAATCATGTCCCAAGGAATCCCATTTGCTTGCTGTTAAAAGAATTTTCCGTTATTTGATTGGAACCATAGATGTTGGCCTTTTGTATCCTAGGGGAACTCATATAGATTTAACGTGTTTTTTGGATGCGGATTTTGCTGGTCATAAAGTGGATAGGAAAAGCACTAGTGGAACTTATTTTGTTCTAAGACACTCTCTTGTTTTATGGTTTAGTAAGAAACAAAATTCTGTTGCTCTTTCAACTACTGAGGCTGAATATATAGCCGCCGGAATTTGTTGTGCACAAGCTCTTTGGATGAAACAAACACTTAGAGATTATGACATTCATCTTGAACAAATTCCTATTAAGTGTGACAATACTAGTGCTATAAATCTTTCAAAGAATCTTATTCAACACTCTAGAACCAAGCATATAGAAATTAGACATCATTTCTTGAGAGACCATGTTCAAAAGGGAGATATTGCATTAGAGTTTATTTCTACGGAAAAATAACTTGCCGATATTTTCACTAAGCCACTTTGTGAAGAACAATTTTCAAAAATTCGGCATGAACTTGGGATGATGAAATTTTCACATTAATGTCTCTATCCATGCTATTGAGTATACTAAATTAATTGACTTATAATTGTGAAATAATAGGTATGAATTGCTTGAGGTTGATTGTCATATGATGGATTTGTCTTGTTATTTTTTGATTGTATGAATAAATTGGTTGAAAACATGTTCATGAATTATGCATTATGGCTCATAATATATTTTTAGATCAATTAAATGATCTGGGAATTTATTAATTGCTAGCCAAATATTAAATCAAATGTGCGAAAATTTAGTTAAAATAAACGGATAACCGTTTCTCATAAACGGTGAACCGTTTTTCTTCAGAGACTAGAATTTGTGTCTGTCTTCTTACCCTTTCACCGTTTGCTACAAATGGTTAACCGTTTGTTGGCAGTAACTCATCTAACTATTACCCCTTAACCGTAAAGCACTTAAGCTTTCACCGTTTACCTAGTCTCAAGCCTCTGTTCGTTACCCTTCAACCGTTTATTATAAACGGTTAACCGTTTTCGGGCTCTAAAACTGTTCAAAGGCTTTCTCTTCTTCTTCTCCAATTACCCTCTCACTGTTTTCTCCATTGTTGCGCAGCCGAAGCTCTTCTCTTCCTCAAATCTTCATTTTTTCTAGCTTCTTGTGCCAAAACAAACCGATTAAATCATTTCCCATCGCCTTTAAAACATTTTCACCGATTCAAAACCTCAAATCAAAGCTCAAATCGAAAAATCGCAATTTTGAACCCTAACTACCGCGAGTTGGGTTTCTCCATTTTTCATCTATTTTGTCTTCTTTTTCATCCAAATTAAGCATTACATTCTCATTCATCACTCTTTTCTCATCCAAACACCGATAAATTTCCCTCTCTCTTGCCTGTGTTCATTCCACCTTGCTCCTCCATGGCTGAATCCTCTCGGAGGAATGTCCAGCGAAAATCCATACCTTAAGTGCACCCATTTAAGCCTAGGGAAGTCTTTGAATTCACAAGAATTCACTTCTCCACTCCTTCCTTGGCGAAACGGTTCGAGGACCGCTTCGATGGGCGAAAGATACTTGACTTCTCTTATGTTCACCTTAATGATTGCCGAAACTTAGTTGTTTGTGATAGAAGTGTTCGAGATATGCTTATGCGTTGGGAGTCTGCTATTAATTTTAATGAGCAAGTCTATCCTAACTTAGTGCGAGTCTTTTACTCGAATATGGATATCTCCCATATCAACCAAAATCGGATAATTACTCAAGTTAGTGGTGTGCTTATAGAATTTGATCATATAGACTTAGGTGAATGTCTTGGTATCTCCCATGAGGGAGAGAAGATATACACCTCTAGGAAAATCCTTTGTTTTGATCATTTTCGACATACGGATGCAATCCGGCACATATGTCGCCGTAGAGACCTAACCGATGATATTTGTTTGCTTCCATTTTGGTCTCAACTATTACCTCTCCAAGTTTGCATTCTTCATTCTATTCTACAACACATAGTGACACCTAGGAGAGGTCACACGAATGAGGTCACGAGGTTGAACGTAGGCATACTGGATTGCTTACTCTCAAATCGTCCAATAAATCTCTCATATATTATTGTGCGGCACATGTTGAGTACTCCAACAGTTAATCACCGCTTACTTCCATATGGTAGTATTATTACTAAGTTACTTCGTCATTTTGGTGTGCCTCTCCGGGACACTGGACATATGGAGCCTAAACGGATTAGTCCCGAGGTAATGACGAGTATTGGTTTTTCTTGGAGGAATAGGAAGTGGATTAAAACCAGCAACTCCAAAAATGGGGATACCTTGATAGCTCTGGAGGATGATCGGATGCTTAACGATGTCTATCCTCCCGATGAGCTTCCTGACTTTAGATTAGGAGCTCAGCCACCTCCTTCACGTTGCCGATTTGTCCCTCGGCCTCCAGCTGACTCTGACTGTGAGGAGCGTGCCGCGGATGGTGACATTCCTTCCACCTCTGAGCCACCACTACCGGAACCTGAGCCATCCACTATTCAAGAGCCATCCGCAGCACCTGAGCAGTCTTCTGGTATTCCTGAGCAGCCAGCTGCCTCTATGCCACCTCCAGTTCAGCCACCAGCTCCAGACAGTATGCAACAACTGATTCTTGATAGGTTGGATTCTCTTTCTCGAGACCACCAGCAACTGCGATATGATTTTGAGACCTTTCAGCGGCAGAGCATCGATCATCAGCTTGAGATTATCCATGCTCAGCGCATTCTTCTTGGCATCCTTGGCTATGATCCGGGGAGCTCATCTTCTCATCCACCTCCCCGTTAGTTTCTGGATTATGTCTTCGCACATATAGTTCATGTTTTGACTGTTTGCATTTTGACATGTATATTTTTACTGCTATATGTTATTTATGGATTTTGATGCCATGGTTTTCTGCTTATTCTTGATATTGGATGCCTTGATTGAGATTGATAAACCTTGTGGATTTTCATTATTGAAGTGCTTGGTTTGCTAATGGTGTTGTTGAGTTGGTGATGGAGTTGATTATTATGACATTTTGGAAGTGTTTGGTTTGCTTACTCATTTTTAAGGGGAAACTCTGCCCAAATTTTGGGAGCCTTAATGGACTTGAATGAACTTGACAATGGTTTTATAAATGGGAAGATTTTAAATGATTTTTTTAAATAAATAAGAAATTTTTTAAATAATATTTACTTGAGCAAAACTCTTTTTATTGACTATTTCTTAATTTGGCCATACATTAAGGGGGAGCCAAAATTTTGAACAAAGTTTGTCATTATCAAAAAGGGGGAGATTGTTAACATGAATATGTTAATAATATTGATTTTGATAATAACAAATTTTAAATGATTTTTTGATAAAAGTATTGGAGTTATTTCTTAACAAATGAAAGTCCTAAAACTATTCCATTCATTCTTATAAAAGATGGATTTTTAATTGGAAAAAATTTCTTTGCAAAATCTGGTTTAAAATGTGTTTTTGAAAATAAACGGTGAACCGATTATGTATAAACGGTTAACCGATTACGACCAGAGAGCAAAAGTTTGGTAAGCTCTAACCGATTAGTGAAAAACGAAAATGGAAAGCTTACTAGAAACTAACGGTGAATCGATTATATATAAACGGTTAACCGATTACGACCAGAGAGCAAAAGTTTGCTAAGTTCTAACCGATTAGTGAAAAACGGAAATGGATAACTTACTGGATACTAATGGTGAACCGTTTATTATAAACGGTTAACCGATAACATCCAGAGAGTCATTTCACACAAGTCCTTAGCCGTTTACTTAAAACGGATAACAGTTGTTCTTTTTGCAGGTTACAGGAACTTAACGGTGAACCGTTTATTAACAAACGGTTAACCGATAACATCCAGAGAGTCATTTCATGTAAAACCTTAGCCGTTTGCTTGAAACGGATAACGGGTATTCATTTTGCAAGTCTCTGGACGTTAACAGCGAAAGGGTAACTACAAACGGAAAATCGTTTATTTGAATCCTGGCCCAACGGTAACTTTGACCAGAACAAACGGTTAACCGTTAACGACTAACGGTGAACCGTTTTCGAGCAGACAATAAATAACGGCTAGTTTTTCAGCTCTCATTATAAATAAGCTCATTCAAATTCAAAGAAGACTGATCACAACACAACTATTGAGCTTATACTCGAGTTTGCAATCTTCACAAGAGCTAAAAACATAGTTTTACTTCATCAATTCACACTTTGAATTTTGATCTGTAATCTTAAACATAGTGTGAGAGAAAAACAATTTGTAATCTTTCATTTTGAGGGATTGTGAGTGTTGGGATACACTTGGGTTAAGAGATTGGGGATAATCTCTTGTTGTAAAGGTTATTGACACATTGGAAGTCAAGTGTAAGCAATTGAAGCCTTGGAGGCTTGCTTAGTGAAATCCTCAAGCCCGAAAAGCTTGGAGGCGTGGACGTAGGCGAGGTTGGCCGAACCACGTAAATATCGTTGTGTTTGATTCTCTCTTCCTTTATCCTTTTAATTTGTGAACAATTTATTTATCATTGTTTAATTTCATTTTTAAATTTGCATGATAATTTGTTGTTTAGTTAAATTATTTATAAAAACCCAATTCACCCCCTCTTGCGTTGCCTAATTAGAATTTTAGTTTTTTTGCTGTCGTCGTTGGTTGATGATTCAAGAGAGGAAAGCTGCATTTTGTTTGACGATATAGGAGAAAGATCGTTGATTTTGCTCTGTAAAGAAGGGTAATTTGGGAAGAAAGACTTGTATTTGGCTAATGTTGATAAAAAAATTACTATGGTTAATTGTGAAAATAATAAAATAGTTATAACTATTTTCACAAATTTCCCATATCAAAGATACTCTCAAAGTCACGGTGTAATTGTACAATCTTTTTATCATTTGCATATTTGACTTTCATAACTTTAAACTACAATTGTATGAATTGACGACCTGTCCGGTGTCCCCTTGCCTACTCATCATACATATAAAAATTAAAATTAGGCTATTTAGGATTAAAGAGAAGACGGAATGGAAATATGGAATCGTTAATTGTTATACCCATGACCCATCTAATTTACAAATGGTTCTTTCTCTTTCAATATTATTGTACGTATTTGCAAGGAAACCTCCTCTATCTTTCTTGCAATTAAGCCTTTTGCGTATCCAATTGCTGTCAACTGTTTTTGAACGTGTGGAAAAAAAACAACTTGAAGACTTAAGAGAGGGCCGGCGTTAATTCAAAGTCAAGACCAACTTATTAGCTTGCAGGACTCCTGATGGTGAGAAAAAGAGGATTGACTTTTACTGTTATTTTTTGCTGTCGCCGTTGGTTGATGATTCAAGAATGGAAAGCTGCGTTTTGTTTAATGATATAGGAGAAAGATCGTTGATTTTGCTCTGTAAAGAAGGGTAATTTGGGAAGAAAGACTTGTATTTGGCTAATGTTGATAAAAAAATTACTATGGTTAATTGTGAAAATAATAAAATATTTATAACTATTTTCACAAATTTCCCATATCAAAGATACTCTCAAAGTCACGGTGTAATTGTACAATCTTTTTATCATTTGCATATTTGACTTTCATAACTTTAAACTACAATTGTATGAATTGACGACCTGTCCGGTGTCCCCTTGCCTACTCATCATACATATAAAAATTAAAATTAGGCTATTTAGGATTAAAGAGAAGACGGAATGGAAATATGGAATCGTTAATTGTTATACCCATGACCCATCTAATTTACAAATGGTTCTTTCTCTTTCAATATTATTGTACGTATTTGCAAGGAAACCTCCTCTATCTTTCTTGCAATTAAGCCTTTTGCGTATCCAATTGCTGTCAACTGTTTTTGAACGTGGGAAAAAAAACAACTTGAAGACTTAAGAGAGGGCCAGCGTTAATTCAAAGTCAAGACCAACTTATTAGCTTGCAGGACTCCTGATGGTGAGAAAAAGAGGATTGACTTTTAGTGTTGTTTTTTACTGTCGCAGTTGGTTGATGATTCAAGAGTGGAAAGCTACGTTTTGTTTGACGATATAAGAGAAAGATCGTTGGTTTTGCTCTCTAAAGAAGGGTAATTTGGGAAGAAAGACTTGTATTTGGCTAATGTTGATAAAAAAAATTGTTATGGTTAATTGTGAAAATAATAAAATATTTATAACTATTTTTGCAAATTTCCCATATTAAAGATACTCTCAAAGTCACGGTGTAATTGTACAATCTTTTTATCATTTGTATATTTGACTTTCATAACTTTAAACTACAATTGTATGAATTGACGACCTGTCCGGTGTCCCCTTGCCTACTCATCATACATATAAAAATTAAAATTAGGCTATTTAAGATTACAAAGAAGACGGAATGGAAATATGGAATCGTTAATTGTTATACCCATGACCCATCTAATTTACAAATGGTTCTTTCTCTTTCAATATTATTGTACGTATTTGCAAGGAAACCTCCTCTATCTTTCTTGCAATTAAGCCTTTTGCGTATCCAGTTGCTGTCAACTGTTTTTGAACGTGTGGAAAAAAAACAACTTGAAGACTTAAGAGAGGGCCCGCGTCAATTCAAAGTCAAGACCAACTTTTTAGCTTGCAGTACTCCTAATGGTGAGAAAAAGAGGGTTGACAGATGCTGGGTATAAGGTCTATAAAACTTTAATTATTTTATAAAATTGTTTTATTTTTTATTCATTATCACGTTGGGGATTGCCCCCCAATGGCCCATTTTATTTTCATGTTTATGTAGGTCAGTAATGTTATTGGAAATCAACTATTGCCTCTTTTTTCTCACTTATTGACGACTATGGAGAATTAAACAAAACTGACCTAAAAAATATATGATGAATATTTATTATAAGATTTTAGACAAATTAATTTTTGAACCGATTGAAACTTCCAAAAACTCAAATTTCAAATTTGTTATATAAATATAATCTACTTTAAGTATCATTATCAAATCCTCCTTTATAGCACATGAGCAAATTTGCAACCTTTCTAGCTTAAAATCTAGGTTTCAAATCCTGGCAGCGGAGTTAATTTTTGTTATATAATTTAGATCATAGATAATTTTAAAAATATAACGAGTAATTGTGTAATTCAATCAAATCTTAGAGACTAGAGGAATATTTACCAAAGATTAAAATATATATATATATATATATATATATATATATATATATATATTTTAAAGCTACATTTTATTTCATCCAAATGAAGCTACTCAATCTATATTTTATTCCAATAAGACTATGGCTTCATTTCATGTCTTGATAAAATTATATAATGATGAAATATTATATTCTGAACTTAACTGAATCCAATATCATTTCACCAATCCGTCATATGAGATGAAGGGAAAAAAAATCTGTTGAAATTAATTTTAAATTAAAGTTGAAGAATGGTGATAGGATACATACACATACATGACTCTGAATTTATTAAATTGAAGATGTACTCATCGTCTTGTCGATGTGGCCAAATACTGGAATGCGAGAATGGTCTTTGGACTTTGGAGAAGACTTGAGAGGGCCCAGAGTAATTAAAAGTCAAGATTGGCAATCTGAAGTTAATCCCTGGCTTTAAGATGCAGGACTCTCTTGTCGGTGGGAAAAGTTTCTGAATTAATATAGGAGCTAATACATGCACTTTCCGAACTAAAGAAAACTGAGTTTAAGCGGCGAATGGCTGTGCATCTTTGTCTGGTGTTGTTGCAGATTATTGTTTTGCATCTCAGGCCGATCAAAGCCTCAGAAAGACTCCCCTGTCCAACTGAATGTGGAAATGTCAGCATCAGATACCCCTTCGGAATCGGAGAAGGGTGCTACTTTGACAACAAGGGTTACGAAGTTATCTGCGATCACTCTTCTGGCTCTCCCAAAGCTTTTCTTCCTGGCGTCAGTAGGCTAGAATTAGTGGATATTCTCTCTGATGATTCAAGAGCCGCGGTTAGAGTCAACGTTCCTGCGATTTTTTTAAACAGTAGTAGTAAGCGAACAAGCAATATTCTTATAGGCGTCAACTTATCAGGTACCCCTTTCGCCTTTTCGACTGACAATAAATTCGCTGCGGTAGGCTGCAACATGGGATATCACCAAGGGAACGGTTCATCTCTGTTTGATGGGTGTCTGTCGATTTGTACTTGTGATCCTACTCTCTACCCTGCTTGCTATGATTTCCTATGCGCCCTTCCTCGAAATATTATTCATCTGTTCAATGTAAATACATCATACTTGTTTTCTCCAAATATTCCTCAGAAATGTCAGTCTGTTTTCATGGTTGAAGAACATTGGGTCAACAGCAAGTACCTTGGATATCCTCATGATTTGAAAGATCAACAAGAAGTTCCTGCGGTGTTGAAGTGGGGAGAAACGATAGGCAGTTGTTTTGAAGACTGTAACTCATATTCTACTTTTTGTAATTCGGATAAAACAGCTTGTTTAACACAATTAAGCTCAGGCCATTTATGTCTTTGCTCTTCTGGCTACTACCTAGAGAAAGGATACTGCTTAGGTACATATTGGATTATGAGTTAAAGAGTAGTTTTATTTTTTTCATAGAAAATATCCGAACGACAAGAAGAAAAAGGGAAAATTCTTGGTGCTCCAGGAGCGTTATGAATATATGCTTTTTTCCGTATAAACATTAGCAATAAACGTGAATGAGAAACGGAAAATGCTATTGGATCACCCTAGACTTTACTAGCAAGAGTTAAATGTCAAATAATGTAACATTCCTCCATTGGATGGTAAGCTGATCAGAAAAGAGTTATAAAATTTATCATCCAATAGTTGCTTGAAATTATTGATTTTTAAAATATCCATCAAATTACATGCAAATGAGTAATGTCCTCCAATTACTGTAACTGTCTATGTAACAGAAAATTAGAGACAAAAATGGTGGGGTTTTATTTAGTTGTAGCCATGATTTAGTTTGATCTTCTCTTTGATTTATTTTTTATTTATTATTTTCCGGGCAGGTGACTTGATCTGTAATATCTCCAGCGGCTACAATTGCTCCAATTGTCCTGACGGTTATAATCGTCTCTCATATGGTTGCGATAACGTTTTCAACAAATCTCGGGTTAAATTCATTATTATAGGTATGCATGTCGATCCTTTATTTTACATCATAACAAATTAATAATGTTTTTAACATATATTTCAAATGAAAATACTAACTGTTCATTCGTTCGTTTGATGATATCTTTCATTATTGTCCTCGAGAGCCACAGGCTGCGGTGGTGGGCTTGCGTTTTTCTTTCTACTCATTGGAATATGGTGGTTGTACAGGTTTGTAAAAAGAAGAAGGGAAATCAAGTTTAAGCGTAAGTTCTTTAAAAAAAATGGTGGTTTATTATTGCAACAAGAATTGTCTTCCAATGAAGGTAACATTGAGAAAATGAAGCTATTTACTTCAAAAGATTTGGCGAAGGCCACCGACAACTTCAATGCCAATCGAATCCTTGGTCAAGGAGGCCAAGGCATTGTATACAGAGGAATGTTAGCAGATGGAGGAATTGTAGCTGTAAAAAAATCTAAAATATTGGATGAGAGTAATCTCGAGCAATTCATCAATGAGGTAGTAATTTTGTCTCAAATTAATCACAGAAATGTTGTTAAGTTGTTGGGATGTTGCTTGGAGACAGAAGTTCCTCTTTTAGTTTATGAATTTATTCCAAATGGAAGCCTCGATCAATACATACACTACCAATCTGAGGAGTTTCCAATCACATGGGAAATGCGTTTATGCATTGCTGTTGAAGTTTCAGGTGCTCTATCTTATCTGCATTCAGCAGCATCTATTCCTATTTATCATCGAGACATCAAGTCTGCAAACATACTTTTGGACGATAAATATCAAGCTAAAGTTTCAGATTTTGGGGCTTCTAGATCTATCACAATTGATCAAACTCACTTGACCACTCAAGTACAAGGAAGTTTTGGATATCTAGATCCAGAATACTTTCAGTCAAGTCATTTTACAGAGAAAAGTGATGTTTATAGTTTTGGAGTAATTCTTGTTGAGCTTCTGACTGGACAGAAACCTATCCGTTCTGCTGAAGCCGAAGAAGATAAAAGTTTAGCAAGATATTTTATCCAAGCAATGAAAGAGAACCGTCTGTTTGAAGTCCTTGATGATCGAGTTCTTAAGGAAGCTGAGAAAGAAGAAATTATTACTGTTGCTACACTCGCAAAAAGATGCTTGAACTTGAATGGGACGAAAAGACCTACGATGAAAGAAGTGGCATTTGAATTACGGGGTATAAGAGAATCAATTGGAGCTTCCATTTTGCAGCAAAATTGTAAAGACACTGATTTTGTGGATGGTGACATTACCGGACATGATTTCGAAAGGGATTCATCTTCTAGTGGTTCCACTTTAAATAGTGTCTCAGTTTCTGTGGATGCCGACCCTTTAATTTCAAACAAATGGTGACAAAGAGAAGAATTGCCTTGAAACTGTTTCGTATTTCATAAATAAGATTTTTAGGCTTTTCCGATACTATCATTCTTGTATCCTTACAGTTTCTTTGGCACCATCATTTGTAATTAAACGCTCACTTATAAAATTTATTATCTAAAAAATGAATGATATATAATAGTTGGGACTCAAATCAGGACTTAATTGGCGGGGTACAATCATTAGTGGTTAAAAATTATATACAGAGATAACTGGCGTAAGAGGTAAATCAAAAACTCTTTCTCGCTCTGCTAAGGCCCTTTCTGCCACCAGCTAAAATTCACTAGTTTTGGTCAATCAACGTGCGTCAATTACAGAGCCACCGCATTTTCAAACCTCTAAACTTTCAAATCTATTTTTCAACTCCGCTTTTCGAACCACTACAGCCTCGAACTAAGCGGACCTCCCGGCTACTACCTCTAGCTACCACGTCGCCAATTTCCCATCACCACAGCAAAAATTATACTAAAGGAGTTTCAGTCGGGGAGGGAACTAGTGGGTCTATTCTTTTTTCTTATTTTCTATTTTTCTTCTATATTTCTTTTGTTTTTTTTTCATCTCTGCTTCTGTTATTGTGCTTGTTTTTATGTTTCGTTGTTTTCTAAGATTTTATAATGCTCCTGCGGTCTGCATAGATGGTGTTGTTTCAATGTCCAAATCGAGACTGTATCGGTGTTCGGATTGGAACGGTATGCCTATATTGAAGCTGTTGAGGGCTTTAATAGTGGTACATCAAGGTTCTAATAACCTAAGGCCCTTAGGTTAGAATTGTATTGTCTTGTGTTCTGTTGTATTATCAAACACGAGGGTAATTTCAGCTGTAATAGCTAAGATTGGTTCCTCTATTTTATCTGTAGATTTTAGTTTGCGAAACAAATTAGTCTCCTTTGATTTTAAAATTTATCTTATGTAGTGTATTTGAGTCTGATATAACTTTTTTTTTCTTTTAATCGTTATTGGCCCTTAGTGAAAGTCATACTTTCTTTAAAATATATATATATATACACGGAGGAGAACAACTTGTAGACTTGAGAGGGCCAGGGTTAATTAAAAGTCAAGTTGACTTGCAGGACTTTCATGGTATTGGGATAAAAGCTAAAAGGGATTTAATTAACGATAAATGCATGCAATTGCTCTGTTAAATCTTCATTCTTCCGAGTAAAAATATTGGGAATGGTTGTTCATCATTATCTGGTGTTGTTGCAATTGATGATTTTGCTATTATGGCCAATCAAAGCATCAAAAGATTCATGCCAATATGATTGTGGGAATGTCGGTATCAGTTACCCCTTCGGAATCGGAGACGGTTGCTACTTTGATAAGAGTTTTGAAGTAATCTGCGATTACTCTTCTGGATCCCCAAAAGCTTTTCTTGCGAGCATCAACAACCTGCAAGTATTGGATTATGTTTACGAATATGATAACGTTTTTTATGGTGCATCCCTCATTAAGGTAAACATTCCTGTAATTTCTTTGAAGAGCAGTAACCTGACAAGCAATGCTAAAGGGGTCAGTCTATCAGGTAGCCCTTTTACATTTTCCCGGTGGGTCAATAGATTCACTGCCATAGGTTGCAAAAACTATTCTACGATTATTAGGCGACAGAATGATTCATCCGTTTTTGGTGGGTGCCTTTCGATTAGCACTTGTGATCCTGTTAACCCTGGTTGCTACGATTTCCTATGCGCTCTTCCTCAAAATATTACTCAGGTTTTCAATGCAGATATATCTAATTTTTATTCTAAAAGTATTCCTCAAGAATGTCACTCTGTTTCCATTGCTGAAGAAGATTGGATCAACTCAAAGTACCTGAAGAATCCTTACGTTTTGAAAGATCACGAACAAGTCCCTGCACTGTTGGACTGGGCTGACTCTAGAGGAGATTGTGATGAAGAATATAATTCGAAAACTACTTGTAACAAGGACAATAGATGCTTAATACAATTAACCTCAGGCTACCTTTGCCTTTGCTATGGGGAAACAAGCTTTGTCCGACACCACCATGGATATTGCTCAGGTACAATTTCGAATACTAATTAAATTAATTTCATATATGAAGTGTAATTACTGTATTTCCTCGAACCAACTATGTATCTAACACAAAATTAGAGACGGTAATTGCAGAATTCGCATATGTAAAGGAGGCAAGATTTATGTATAGCCGTGATTTAATTTGATATTCTATTTCATTTTTTGGGTTTGTTTAGGTTAATTGCTCTGTAATACCACAAGCCCCTACAATTGCTCATCAGGATGTCCCAGAGGTTACTTTTCGTATTCCCTTCCGTTATTCGTATTCCCTCTTCAGTTACTGCAGACGAAATACAAGTTCAGATGATTATGAACCTGAGGAAATTTTGTCTCATGTCAAATTCATTATTATAGGTATATATTGGAATTTGCAGATTTCGTCGACAGAATTAACTGTTCTTTTTTATTTTAATTATCGTATATATAGGCTAACAAGAGTAATGATACAACCACAAACTCTTGTACAAATTTATTTTGTACAAACTGACGTGGCATTAATTCATTGGTTGAATGAAAATATAAATTAATAAAAATAAATCATGTGGGCAAAGTGATATTTAATTCAACCAATCTTATCATGCCGCATCAGTTTGTACAAAATAAATTTATATAAGAGTTTATAGTTGTATCATTACTCAGGCTAACAAAGGCAAAAATATTCTGCACCTGAATATGCAATAGCTTATACATTTATGATCTCCTAGTCTTAACAGACTAAACAGTTCCTTGCCGTAAATCACCTCGGACGCGTATTAAATATTCTTGTCCTGGACCGTTGCAGGTTGCAGTAGTGGGCTTGGAATGTTGTTACTATTAATCGGAACATGGTGTTTGTACAAGTTCATTAAAAGAAGAAGAGAGATCAAGCTCAAGCAGAAGTTCTTTAAAAGAAATGGTGGTTTGTTATTGCAACAACAATCGTCATCAAATGAAGGTAATACCGAGAAAACAAAATTGTTTACTTCAATGGAATTGAAAATGGCTACTGACAACTTCAATACCAATCGAATCCTTGGTCAAGGAGGCCAAGGCAGAGTGTACAAATGTATGTTGACAGATGGAAGAATTGCGGCTGTGAAAAAATCCAAATTAGTGGATGAGAGTAATGTTGAGCAATTCATCAATGAGGTGGTAATTTTAACTCAAATTAACCACAGAAATGTTGTTAAATTGTTCGGATGCTGCTTGGAGACAGAGGTTCCTCTTTTGGTGTATGAATTTCTTCCACATGGAACTCTCTATCAATATATACATGATCAAACTAAGGAGTTCTCAATTACCTGGGAAATGTGTTTACGCATTGCTGTGGAAGTTTCAGGTGCTCTGTCCTATTTGCATTCAACTACTTCTATTCCTATTTATCATCGAGACATCAAGTCTGGAAATATACTTTTGGATGATAAATTTGGAGCAAAAGTTTCAGATTTTGGGGCTTCTAGGTCTGTCACGATTGATCAAACTCACTTGACCACACGAGTACAAGGAACTTTTGGATATTTAGATCCAGAGTACTTTCGGTCAAGTCAATTTACAGAGAAAAGTGATGTTTATAGTTTTGGAGTTGTCCTTGTTGAGCTTTTAACTAGACAAAAACCCATCCGTTCAACCGATGCTGAAGAAGATAAAAGTTTAGCAAGGTATTTTCTCCGAGCAATGAAAGAGAATCGTTTGTTTGATGTGCTTGATGCTCAAGTTCTTAAGGAAGCCAAGGAAGAAGAGATTGTTACCATTGATATGCTTGCAAAAAGATGCTTGAACTTGAATGGGAGGAAGAGACCTACTATGAAAGAAGTAGCATTTGAATTAGGGGGGATTAGAGCTCAAAAGTGTGAAGACATTGATCTTGTGGGTGGCAATTTTGAAACTGGTTCATCTTCAACTGGAGTAATTTTAAATGCTCTTGCTTTTTCTGTAGATGCTAATCCTTTGCTTTCAAACAATCGGTGATTAAAGGGAAGAATTTTCCTTTAAAATCTAACTAGTTCATTTCATAGATAAATTAAGTTGTGGATTTTTGCATTATGCTTCTCTTATGGTTAAAATTTTTCATCTCTAGAATAAAATATACAGAGTTTGATGTTCAGTTTGTAAGCGGAGAAATAAATTTATAAGGTAGATTCCAACAAAGCATCTGTGGCAAACATATTTAAATATCTAAGAAGCAAGCTTCTAATGCTACCAATATTTAGGGGCCCCGTGCTTGAAGAAACAGAACTTTGAAGCTGACAGAGTGAGGCATCTCAGCATCTGAGTCTGCATACAAGTGTAACAGGAGATGCTGACATGACATCCTACGTGGAACTTATGTGACACGCACAATGAGTCCAGTTCATTCCTAATTCATACGCTTACATTGTAATCCCGTTCTGTATGTTTGGAGTACCATTGGTGAACCATCACTTCGTGCCATTGTATTGCTAATAGCACCTTCGGCTTGATTGATTTTGCTGACAATATAGAAGTATTGGGGAGTGAAGCGTTATAACTTTTATGTTATGTTTACTTTCTGGATTAGAAAATCAGAATCCGGAATAAGAATCATTGATAGTGTTTTCTTCGCAAAGTAGATTCAGTAATTGGAATCGGAATTGTGGAGCCCACCACAATTTATGAATGAGGAATGATATATTCATTCTTAAGAGGGAGGTGGGAATGAGTCTCTTATTTTCAAGATTGACTGTTTTACCCTCCCCAAAATTCAAAATGTCCATATTATCCTCATTTATAATTAATTAATATATTGTTAACAATAATTATTAATAATTTTAGTTTTTTGAATAAATAATCACAATAAATAAATATATTATCATTAATTAATATACTACTATAATAATTATTTAATATTTAATAAGTTATTATAATTAGTTTAAATATTATTGTTAATTAATTCATTAATTATTATAATTGTTACTATCAACTAATATATTATTAACAATAATTATTAATAATTTTAATTTTTTATAAATAATCACAATAATTAATATACTTTTATTAGAATTAATTAATTAGTATATTATTATAATAATTACTAATATAATTATTTTAATTAATTTATATAATCATTACTATTAATTAATATGTTAGTTTATTATTAACAATGATATATTAATAATTATAGTTTTGAATAAATAATCAGAGTAATTAATATATTTTTATAATAATAACTAATATAATTAGTAAAAAAATTTACAATCAATTAATATATTAATGTAGTCTTGACAATACTTATTATTAATAATAATAATTTTTGAATAAATAATCACTATAACTAAAATATAAAATAATAATTATAACAATAATTCATTAAGTATTTTTTAGTAATTTGTTACAATCTAACTCATTCTGATTTCGATTCCAAAATAAAATAAACACATCAATGGGATTCTAGTCATTTCCTATTCTGATTCATGTAGGTCAAGTAAACAACTAATTCTGATTCATATTCTTTATTCCGATTCCAACCCATTCCAATTACTGACAAGTAAATGGAGTATTAGGGTACAGCTGCTGTGGAGCAAAAGTCATAGTTATGGGATAGAAGCTATTAGTGTTTAGCAAATTTTAATAGTTGAAGAGTAGAAACTGATGGTGTTTGGTAAATTTTAATAGCTCTATAGTGAAAATTGATGAATATTTATAATAATTAATTTTAAATAACATTATTTTTAATTATTAATTAGTCAAATTATTTTTCATAATTTGAATTATCATATTAACATATGATTATGTTTATTACTTTGGCAAATCAAATTAATATTTAATTAATCAAAGTTATTTTTCTTCACAAGTTGTAATAAATATTTTTTTAAACAAAATAATTTAAAAATTGAAAATAAATAAATTCTAATTTTACACATTGATTGAAGAAATAAATTATACCAAATATGTCTAATAAAGATCATACAACAAAACTTTATATTTAAAATGTAACTAATTACAAAATTCTTATAAATATTTCCATTGTCATGCCTCCATTAAACTTGCAGCAATGTCTTCTCTCAAGATTATTCTATTTTGGGCTATGTTATCAGTTGCATCATAACTTTCTTTAGGAGACGCAATCTTGCTTTTATGTTCGCTACTACTATGACTTGGTTAATCCATTGTTTCATTAAAATGATCATGATTTTGTGAAAATCTTCTTATGTAATTATGTAAGGCCATGGTAGTCATAACCATCTTCACCTGCTTCTTGAATGTATAGCTTGGCACATTTCGTAAAATCTTCCACGTGTTCTTTCAAACCCCAAAAGTACCCATTAGAGTTAGCAATACTCTAAACACTAAGAGATTTAGATGCCTCATTAAAGGAAAACCAGATGAGGGAAGCCAAACATGCTCACTCATAGCCACTGTGTTTGAACATTAAATTTAGGTTTTTTTTCTAACTCTAGATCAATACCAATTTTTCGAAATCTACTCAATTGCAAATTTTCCTTTATTTTCTTTTTCCACCAATTTTCACTTGCATCAACTATCCATAACCCATGATTCCACCCTAGACCAATTTCCAAGCTAATCAAATTCTTCCACAATTTCCAATCAATTCTAAGACAATCCCATTTATTTTTCATTTGAGTTCTATTGTAATCCAATCCATATTCTTTAGTGGATTCCTTAATTAAATTTTCATATGCTTCGGAAGTCACATGAGTCCTAGGACGATGTTCAGATTTACCGCCTTAATACATAACTCACAAAATACATCTGAAGTCTGAGGGTTCCAGATAGCCTTAGTAGTTGAGTTCCTAGACATAATTGCGTACACTTAAACCTAGAAAATAGAATAATATTTCTTCATCAAACAGCAATATTGGAAAGAGATTAATTAAGAGCAATACCCAATTTTCTTTTTAAAACAAATAACATAAATTAAGGATGAATTATGTCTAGCAGCAAGGATGAATTAACTTGTTTCAAAATGAGTTGTTAGTTTAATAAACTTGTAGGTTCCTCTAATTACATACCCTGTTTCGAAGAAATTAAAATAATTTTTCTCAATAGTTTAAATTTTCTTTAGTTACCTTTAAGTGAATCCTTTAAAATTTATGAGAAGCTGAAATGATTTGTTCAAAAACATGTATTGTTGGAATCTATAGGAATTGATTACTTGTTTGTTGCTGCCTTTAATGATTTTTATTAGGGAAATTTCGTCAGATAGGGATTGTGCATGTCTATAAAACCAACTAAAAAAAATTAAAAATGCAATAAAGATAATGACTTCAAAGTAAATAAATTACACGTGACCAATCACCTATTAATTTATTCTAAGCAAAAGGCCCAACACATTCTAAACAAAAAGGAAGAAAATGAAAAATTACATGTAACAAAGTAAAGGAAAACGCACCTCTTTTAGATATTTAAAAACAAAGATAGAAGAACAGAGGTGTATGAATATGATTGGTGTCAAAATCGGGTCGATGAGAATAGCCGCTATTGGAATTGCATCGATGAGAACTGTCGATGTTGGAATCATGCTAATAAGATCGGTGTTTAGAGTTTGTTTTATGGAAAAATCAATTTGAGATTAAGTTTAAAAATGAGGGGGGTAAAATTGAAATTAAATAATATGTAAGGATAATTTAATAATTTAATACAGAATTGAGAAAAATTTCTGTTGAACTGCCAAAGGTCAGCTATAAAGTGTTACTACTAAAATTGAGGGGATGATATATGGAAAAAAAGAAGCTTCATTTTAAATTAATGAACAAAACAATTTAAAGATTTAAGAGATCTGATTTGTCGCTTCATTTCACTAAAATGTATTGATAGATAAAATTAGCCATTGGGTGTGTCTAGGAATGGCAATTGGATCGCTCCATAATGGATATCCACAAGATCCATCTAAAAAATTTTGGATCTTGAAATGAATATTTTAAAATTATATTCAGACGGATATGGATAGATATGGATAATTATTTTTATCCAATGGATATCCGTTTAACCCAACACAAGTTTAAAAAATTTTAATTTTATAAAATTAAAAATAAAAAATATATTAAACAAACAATTGTAAAAATATTATATTAACTAGTGAAAAATTTAAATTCCTCTTATATTAAAAACTAAAATTTTCAAAATTATCCTTTAATTTTTTAACTTATTTAATACTATTAATAATAATTATTTTATTTTATTAATTTAATATTATAAATAGACCTCCACCGGAAAATCGCCGGACCACCACCGGATCTCGCCGGACCACAGTCGGATATCGCTTGAAGGTTGCCGGACCACCACTAGACGATCGCCGGAAGGTCGCCGGAAAGTTGCGGACTACCGCCATCGACCATCAGACTGCTATTTTATTTTATTTTATATATATATATTAATATAAATAATTTAATAGCCAAATTTAATATTGAAATTTTAATGGATATCTATGGATCTCCATAATTTTATGGATAAAATTTATATCCATGTCCAATATAAAATACTGCATATGTATATGGATATATCCATTATAGATAATTATGGATTTGTGTTTGGATGAATATTATCCATCTATAATTGGATATTTGCCATCTCTAGGTGTGTCTTATTCTAAAATTAATCTTTCACGAAGTCCTTAGAAACATAAAATAATATTACATAGCTCGGAAAGTGTTAATAGTTATAGAATTAGGTGTCTCTTACACATATGTCTTCCCATGTATAAAAGCGTTCGTATTAAGTTATGAAATGGTGGATTATTATACCAAACAAACGGCTCTTTCCCTTTCAAAATTATTGTACGTATTTTGCAAGGAAACCTCCTCTACTTTCTTCCAATTAACGTCCGGTTAAGACTTCCGTGTGTCCAATTAATGCCAATCGTTTTCGAATGTGTACAGGATAACAACTTGAAGACTTGAGAGGGCCAGCGTTAATTCAAAGTCAAGACTCAAGACTAGGTTACTACCCTGCAGGATTCTTGATAGTGAGGTGAAAAAAGAAAGTTGAAGGAGATTAGGATTTAATGCTGAGTTGAGTTTTTATTGACCACTAAGTTAATGATTATAATTTATTTTGTACTTTTTTTTATTTATCTTATTTAACAATTATTTATTGAGATTCTTATCCAATTGAAAGATACTAGAGAAAAGGTTTTAAAACTTTAGTTATTTTTATGTATAAAACAAAAATTTTAAATTATTTAGTTTCAAAAGAAAAAAATATAATTTTAAGAGATCTCCCCTGAAGTTTGACGTATTAACATTTAGATAGAAAATATGCCTCTAATTACAGGGACCTTCCCTGCCGCCTATACTCAGTTTCGTATATTGTCAGTGTAGGAGGGTAAATTAGTAAAAGCGCATTTAAAATTGAAATAAGTAAAAAGCTAATTTAAAGAAAACTCCACTGAAACACTCAAAAAATTCCGATGAAAATCAGTTACCATTAACTAGAGGATGGATGAATGCTTGCTCTCTTTCATCAACCGAACTCATCACAAAACCATTTTCTCTTTCAATCAACCGAGGCCCACATGCACTCCTCATCTCTAAATGCTTTGAAGATGAAAAAAATCAGATTGTTATTACCAAGTTCCGCAACTTTAGCTTAGATTTATTAACAAGAAAAGCATCGATGGCGGCCTAAGGGTGGTGTCAGGTGAAAATAGCTGACTATTCTGCTTCAGACATGACTGTTATTGACTTGAATTCAAAAAAGGTTAGTCTTTGAAACAATTTTGGATTTAATTTTTTTGTTTTAATAAGTTTTATATTTTAAAATAAAATTGAAATTTTATTTCATTTTAATCATAGATTGGTTTTTTTTTTTTTTTTGAAAATGAAAATGGGCTGAAGTGTTGGAGAACGATTGGCATTGTGTTGTTCATAAAAAAAAAATGATATCAATTTGTTGATGTATTAGAGAAGACGCATGTTGTTTGTTACTTTCAGACCTTAGCTATCTGGATTTGTCAAGTTAAGAGCTAATCATAACATATGTGTTGGAAATTAGTGATTTTTATGTGACTTCTTTGTCAAATGAAAATGGGTTAGCACTGTTATGAAGAATATGGATGCTGTTTGGAGGAATTAACTTCTTAACATGTGCTTGAACTAAAAATACCAATGTATATTAGAAATTAGTGAAGTTATATGCATTAATAATATTGGAAATAAGGGCTTGTTTGTGATGCTTTGAAGAAGCTGAAAAGGATATTACTTGTGCTCCTTAATATGGAGAATTTTTAGCTGCTTGATAAAAAAAGAATTAGTGACAAATAAAATGCAGAAATTTTGGATGACGTTTGTGTAAAAGATTTAAATTATTTGTTTTATTGAAGCTGTACTGTGTTTTTATTTGTGATTTAACCATTAAAACGGCTCTGTAACATTGATTAGAGGCTCCATGTGCTCTTTTTATTAAAAAAGAAGCAGTGGCATTCCTAAGTGGAGAAATGAGATGCTAAGATGGGAATGTATGACTTTTTAATTTTGTTCTTGCTTTAAACTATGACTATAAATCGTAAGTCTTCTAAAATGAAACTCAATTTTGCTTTTAAGATGTAAAAAGGCATCATTGCCATTTTTAGGTGACTTTGATAATGCTTCAAATGAAAGTTGGCATTGGTTTGTCAAAATCTTTTGTTAAGCAGGGTGAAATGATTCAATTTGCATTGAATATGCGAATGTTCCTAAGTGAATAACTTGTGGTCTCATGTTATTTGTTTTAGATGATGCTCTTGTGGAGGTCGAAAAGGAAAAGAGTCTTTGTTAAAAAAAAAACAAAAAAAGCAGGGAACAAATATGTCTTCCTATAATTGTCTTCCTTTTAACATGTATGTCAGGATTGGTGTGCATAAATGACCTTCATTGACTAAATAATTTAATCATTAACAAGTAAAAATATAATTTTTTTAGTACTTTTCCTACTGATCATATGTGAATTGAATCAATTGTGTTGAAAATGTTGATCAAGGCAAAAAAGCTCTCAGCCTTTGCTACATTCAAAAATAGCAAGAAGGAATTTTGTAAGCTTAACTGAAAAAGATTGAGGTAACCTGTCTTTTCTTATTTTAGATTCTTTTTTTTTTCTTTGTTTTACTTCCTATTTCATCGTCAACAAATCTAGTAATTGGCAGGAAATAATTGAAAGGAAAGAAGGCTGAATATGCTGAAAATCTAAAAAATAAGGTAGCTATACATCACAAATAAATAGAAGAGAAAAGGTCAACGGTTGAAGTTAGTGGTGGAGATTGAATTCTTGAGTCAAAGGAGATGGTTGAAAAAATCCGTGTAACTAAAGGAACTTTAATGATCGATGGAATTAAACAAATGTTAACAATAGATTGTTGTTTATTGGATATACCAAATTTGACTTCGAATTGTTATATTATGTTAAATTTCTAAATTTTATTTCACTATTTAGTATTGCCAGCCCTAGTTTCCCTACGATTTTTTTTTCTTTTTACAATTGATGAATATTTGATGTCAAATTTTTATTTCCCAAGGGCGTTAAAAAGTGTAATGATTAATTTGATATTTAGCATTAAGGGTACTTAATTTTTAAATTTTATTTTACTGTATACTATTGCTAGCCCTAATTTCCTATTAATTTTTTTACTTTTTACAATTTATGAATATTTGATGTCCAGTCCTCGTTTCCCCAGCGAGTAAAAGTGTAATGATTAATTTGATAGTTAGCGTTGAGGGTGTTTAGGTATTTTCTCGAATCAAGGGTATTTTTGACATATCACTAGTCAAACAGACAGGAGTGAGGTCTCTGTGATTACGGAGATACTTTCTATCTAAATTATCAATACATTAAACCTCAGGGGAGGTCCTAAAAATTACCCAAATAAAAATAATACCGGTCGTGCTTCGTTTTCTCTGATTGAACAAGATAGCGCAAGCATCTGATTCTGGTGGTTAAAGGACTTGGATCTAGTTTCTTAAATTGGGGGAAATTACAAGCAGAATATAAACTGTCTTCAAGACCTCAATGAGACAACCATAAAATCATCTCATTCTGATTTGCATTTGTTTAACAAGAAGTATTTCTAAATATTGATGAAAATTTTCTTATATTTCTCATTTATCAGAGGTACAGTATTTATGACTGATACACGTACAGCCTTTTGACATCATATCTGTATCCAGTGCAAAGAATATTGAAATAACAAAATTTCAAATACGTATTCCACAATCTTTAAGACCACCTTTGCCTAAAAAGAGTAGAGCTATCAAGCATAGAGTTTTCATCACCATCATTTTATGACCCTGACATGTAAGTGTATCGCATCTGCGCACCAACTACAAGCTCTATGATTTTTTTCTGCACATTCAAAGAGATTATTATATGAATGTTCTAAGAAACTAATTTGTTAATCAGATAAAAGCTCGTAAGCTGGAAATGAGTCAGAACTAAAAGTCAAACCGACCTGTTAAAAACCCAATTATAGGTATGGGTTCCAATTGTTTTCCAGCTTTCAAGCCTTTGCCTGAAATAAATTGCGTCATGTTATTTCTTAGAAAGTCAGCAGACTAAAATAGGATTCATGGCTGCACAAACAGTTTGAGGGTATATCTAGAGCTTGTCCAAAAGAACTTCTGCAGTGTCCAATCTCTTCTATCAAAAGAAAACAGAATTAAACTATGTAATTTCTAAAGTATCTACATACCTGGTGTACTTGCTAAAGAATGGGTCTCTCATGAGGTAAAGCGCCCACAGAAGTTTCCTTCTTTTCAACTGAATCAAACACTAAATATGTTTTAGCATGCAAAAATAAAAGTTTCCAAATACTAAAGTGCCAGGATTCACAGCAAGAATTAATGAACCAGGTGTGAAAAGCATATCTGAGTAATTATCAGAGGAACTCTAACCTCATCCTTTTCAGATGTGGAAAGATGAAACATTTGTTCTTTTCCCACATGCCTTGACCTAGTAGCTAATGATAGAAAGCCTAACCCCGTAAAATCCACAGCCAAGGAAAGAAACCAGGGAATCCATGATCAAATTCCATATTTTCTGATAAATAATACATAAATAAGGGTTCTTGTGATAAAGAGCACTTCTCCCATAACAAATAAAGCTCCAATAGTGCCCTTTGCAGACAATAGTTTCAAAAGGGATGGCCTCTCAACCATCGGAGCTGTTAAAAACAAAAGAATGCCAAGTATTAGTGGAATAAACAATGCCAAGTCTTAGTGGAGTTAGCTCATGAATTGTGACAAGTTGACATATGCATTATGAAATCTTAAGCAGCTGATTACCAGGAGGCTCCATTATTGCTTGCTGATGCTGAATCCTCTGCAACCACACTGGCTCAAGCCATCCTAGCATTTTCTCCAAATCTGTTCAAAGCAGATAAGGCCCTTCCTTCTAGATTCCAAGAGTTGTGTCCATAATTATTTTGCAAGTAATCACGCCTCTGATTCCCTCCAGGCTTTCCGCTTTGGACAGTCTCTAATGTTAAGCTGAGATTTGGAATCATCTGAAGGCATTTCAACATTCAATGTCTCCCCTCCATGCAGAAGCATCTTGTATCCACTGTTCTGAAACAGAGCTAACCTAACTAATACCCTGAATTACAATGAATACATTGTAAGGCAATAAACAGATGCCAACAGATGTTTATTACCTAATAAAAGAAGACAAAGAGCCACAAGCACTAGATTACCAATACTGCTTACTTGGTGGCTTCAGTAATAGCAATGAAATTCCATTTTTTCTTATCACCATAGTGATGTTGTGCTACAACTTCAACCAATGTTTCCAAGTCCTTCAGAGCAGAAATACACAATGAATAAGGGAATGAATGAGGCTCTGGGAAACTGAACCCTTTTGACTTGGAATCGTTTCGATTATATGTTTGTTGATAGCAGTGATTATACCAAGAAAGTAATAACTGCGAAAGATTAACAAATTTTCACACGAGTAAAAGAGCGATGAGCCAAAAAAGGGAAAAAGTGTTCATAGTTGGTTGATTGGCAAGAAATATAAGATATCAATCTAATGCTTTCCGGTAAAAAAGAGAGAGAGAGATGCGGACAATAGCTAAAACTCTAGAAGAAGAAAGAAAGCCCTATGTTCTACCCAGCTAGAAGTAAACAAATGTTACCAAAATTTCACAAAACCTGCTTCTGGTCCTATCTCTGACTCAGAAAACCATTCTGGAAGAAGCCATGTCAATCCCTGTACAATAATTCCAATAAAGAATTTAAGTGAGTCCTTGTTACATCCAAGCATAATGAAAACAGTGAAGCAAGACCCATTTAGCAAATTCTCTCGAATCCAGGTCAATAATAATTCCACTAGACAATCAACAAAACAACAATTAAAGCGATAGAAATAGTCAATGAAAGCAACAAATACTAAGTAGAAACATACACATTGATTAAGTGATAACATCAAAACAAGCAGCAGCAATCGTAGCACCAAATTCATTATTGTCAATAACAATTGAAGAAACAAAGCTAAAGTTCAATTTAAAAATTCATCAAAATTTAGTTTGCTTTAAACCGCGCAAAAAGTACAAGTTCTTAATGAAGAAACAGCACAATCTTACACATAATTGATGAATAAATATATTAAAAAAAGAGAAAAAAAACTTACATTGGCAAGAGACTCTAAGGAGTGAACATAGTCTCCATTTCTTCTTACCCATCTCTTGTAAGCATCCATAGCTTTACAAACTCTATCAAGACAAAGAAAAAGACTCTGGCTTTCGAAAGCGCCGAGTCCAAACCCAAACTCTTAACTTCGTGACGCTTAAATCCTTGGTGTTTTTGGACCAGACCCAGATGACCAAATACAAAATTAATCTAGCCCTAATTTGGATTTGATTTTGTCGTTTACAAATGCTCCAATGAAATGACGATATACGCAGAGAGAGGGGGAGAGCGAGGGAGAAACAGAGAGGAGAGAGTGTGAGAGTGTGATCAGGTGCTCTGAATTTTCCTTCGGCTATAATTGGATTATCAAATCGGAACCGTTGAATGGGCCGAAAGCTTAGTTGTCTCTGACCATTAATGAGCTCGGAGATCAAATGGTGCATGATATCCACGTGGATGGTTTCGATCTTGTCCTATGTTTGTCGTGAAGTTTTATAAAAATACTGAAATCTTTGTAGTCGTGGGGCCTGGGCTCGTGGCCGCTGTCATCACTTAACAAACACCAGATGAAAGGATGGAAAATGAACTAAGTGGAAACGGCGTCGCATCTCTTAATTTATTTCACTTCGTATTTGCTATTTAGGGACAATTTCGTGATTGTCTTTTTTGTACCCTTGTGATATATTTGATTTTTTATTTTCGGACGGGTACATGTGAAATTTTATTGAGAACAAGCAGAGTATTTTCGTCAAGTTACCCAACGTTTTCACATCTCTGTTCTTCTAGGGGTTTGCAAATTTCTGAAATTTCTGCTAATCTTGAACCGTGCAACTGACTCTAGAATACGGGTAACTTGTACCTCTCAGACTTTGTCTATTCGCTTATATAGTTTTTGATCTTATAATTCTTTTGGATTCAATGTAATCGACGATTTTATTTTATTTTTTTTTTGCAATTTCTTATTGATGTCACCTTTTTGGTTGGCTTTTATATTTGAAATCATGCTTGGTAGGTATGGAATTTTCGTTCATATTGACTTAGCAAATTCTTATCAACCATATGTGGTGGATTCATGTCCAAACAGTCTTAACCTTGCCCCTTTTATGAAATTTTGAAATTTGGTTGTCTTGTAACATTCATTCCTAATGAAGTAATTTTCAATGCAGTGGAGGGTTAGAGCTTCTTAGTGATTCGGTAAAGGTCCATAATGTTGATGTTGTTCCACCAAAATGATCACAGAAGGTAAATATGTTTTCTTAACAAATTTTGCTTGGAGTTTGTTCTTCTTTGCACGTATGATTTAATGCTCTCTCTTACTTTCGGTTGATTATGAAAGATTTGCTTTCTTGGGACGGCACCAATTTGATCAAGGAGAGGTCTGAAATGTTCATGAAAGGAGATTCTGTGTAAGTTATAAGCTGCTCATCGAAATTGATTGGCAAGTTTTGGATTTGTACTTGCACTAATGCGGGTTTTGTTGTTCTTAAATCTTAATACAGCCTTCAAGGGAACGAGTGTTACTTAAAATCTTATTTGGGTTGGGTTGTCAATTGTCATGCAGGACCCATCTGAAATTGATTTCTATCCCATTTTTTTGAGCTTCTGACATTGTTTCTTTATAGCCCTCGTAGTTTCTTAATCTCGTTTATATCTTTTTGTTCAAATTGACGAGATATATTTTTATGTATGTGCAAGCTCTGATTTTTATTTAAACATCACTTGTATTGTAAAGAAATTGATGGATAATTACCCGATCAATAATAACAACCCATACCCTTATAATGGTTATCAGCCACCTCCTCCAATTTACGGACAGCCTCCACCCCCTGGTGGTGCAGATCCATATCAGCAATCTCCATATCCGTATGGAGGAGGACCAGCTTACCCATACCAACCATCTGCATGTCCTCCCCCACAAGCAACACAACCATCTCATTCATTGCCATTAGATTATCAGTACCAGTTGCATTCTCATTCCGGGCCCCTTCTATATCCATATGAACACCCTGCTCCTGTTTCATCATCTATGCCCCAAACCCCTCAACATTCTAGTAGCTTTGAATACTTTCCGCACCCTTACCCATATGCCCAAGCCCAATCTAGTCAGGATCATTACCCCTTTCCCGAAACTACTGCTCAATTGCCATCTGGAGTCAGTACTTTCCTTGATCGTCTTGGCAAGGATAGATTGAGTTCTGGAAGAGTTTTTTCATCAGCACAGCCTGCGAATGCTAGAGACGATAATCTATCCGGTCAAGACTCTTTTGTCCAGGATAAGTTGAGTTCTGGAAGAGTTTTTTCCCGTCCACATCACGAGAATGTTGTAGACAATGATCTTTCTGGCTCAGATCAACGCGTCCAGGATAGATTGGACTCTGTAAGAGTTTTCTCGTCATCTCATAGTGAGAATGTTAGGGATAATAGTCCGGCTTACCCA
The DNA here is from genome assembly GCA_029633175.1 of Citrus glauca. Lineage (NCBI taxonomy): Eukaryota > Viridiplantae > Streptophyta > Magnoliopsida > Sapindales > Rutaceae > Citrus > Citrus glauca. The sequence goes on along the minus strand of JAQOOD010000003.1, from coordinate 20,375,499 downwards.
CCTTTGTACCCATCATTGGAGGAGCATTTGGGTAATTTGCATCTTTCTTCTAACAATAACAAGAATAATTATCAACCGAGTGCCCCAGCAGTACTACCTGCACCTTCTGTGCCATCGTTGGTTGATTCCCCTCTAACTCCTCAGGGTTCAACTTTGAGCAGTCCTGGTGGTTTTTATGGGTACCCCAATGATTCTTTCTCAAGTTATCCTGAAAGAGCTTATTTGGGCATGATTGATTCATCTAATCATCTTGTTTACGCCCACTCGGACTCATTTAATGGTCAGAATATGCAGATTGTGCCATCAACTAAAGGGTCTTTGAAGGTTTTACTCTTACATGGAAATTTAGATATTTGGATATATTCTGCAAAGAATCTTCCCAACATGGATATGTTTCATAAGACTTTGGGGGGTATGTTTAATTCACACATGACCACCAAGATTACTAGCGATCCATATGTTACAATTGCAGTAGCCGGTGCTGTAGTTGGAAGGACTTTTGTGATTAGCAATTCCGAAGATCCTGTTTGGCAGCAACACTTCTATGTCCCTGTTGCACACTATGCTGCAGAAGTCCACTTTTTTGTTAAAGACAGTGATGTTGTGGGGTCAGAATTGATAGGAACTGTGGCAATTCCAGTGGAACAGATACACTCTGGTGGAAAAGTTGAAGGAACTTATCCAGTCCTGAATGGTAGCGGGAAACCATGTAAGCCTGGTGCGACCTTGACACTTTCAATACAGTACACCCCAATGGAGAGGCTGAGCTTTTATCACCGTGGAGTGGGGGAAGGTCCTGATTATATTGGTGTTCCAGGAACATATTTTCCTCTTAGGAAGGGTGGTAAAGTGACTCTTTATCAAGATGCCCATGTTCCTGATGGGTGTCTTCCACACCTAGGGCTTGATAGGGGAATGTCTTATGTACATGGGAAGTGTTGGTATGACATCTGCAATGCAATAAGTCAGGCACAACGTTTAATTTACATTACAGGGTGGTCAGTTTGGCACAAAGTTAAACTGGTTCGGGATGCTAGTCCTGCATTAGATTGCACCCTTGGGGAACTTCTAAGATCAAAGTCCCAGGAAGGAGTGAGAGTGCTGCTTCTTGTTTGGGATGACCCTACTTCAAGGAGTATTTTGGGTTATAAAATGGTAAGCAACACATCTTATTTTTCCATTGGAGTTCTGCATAGCTTATGGGATTATGGTTACTATGTAGATAGTATACTGTATGTATGATTCACTTGCTTTACTATCAGTTAAATTTTAACATTTCAAGTATTATTTTACAGTTCTGAATTACAAAATTTCTTGTGAAGGGAAAGATAATAGCTGCCAATTGTGTAAAGTTTTTTACAAGTGACTGAACACTGGTGCCTTTTTTTTGGGGGGCGGGGGGTAAAACTTCCATATGTATGTTTGGTGTCTTGTTGGATTGATGTTTGTGGTGACGATGGTAAAAGAACTAAAAGGAAGCCTAGTATTCACGGCTTTGTGAGGGGATTATACCTGGGCTGATGAGCAATGAAATGAAATGTCAATCATCCTAGTTTGTTTGATTTAATATGTAAAGGGTCCTTTTCAGAAAATGATAATTTGATTAATGCAATTTAGATTACACTTACGTGACTTTTTGAAGTGTCTGTCGTAAAAGTGACATTTTGAAGTGTCTGTCGTAAAATTGTACTGTATCAAGTTTGGACATATGATTTACTTTTACAAAAAAAGAATATGTCCCTAAGCCTGGTCGGAAATAGATGTTTAATATACTAAAGTAAACAGTGATGCATTTTTTTTTTTTTAAGTGTGTGTGTGAGTGTGTAAGTTAGGTGCTTGTACGGTTAGTCCAGTTGATGCTCAATTAGCTTTATATGTTCAGCTTTATCCATGATTGCTGAGATTTCGGTGCCGTGCTCCTCTAAGCATTTCTTGAATTTTTCTTACGTATTACATGCCATGATCATTATTTTCTAAAGATCTTCCTTGGAGATGGTTTTCAAGCACGCCCCTTTCCGTTATCTTATGCAGGATGGAGTTATGCAAACCCATGATGAGGAAACACGTCGTGTTTTCAAGCACTCGTCTGTGAAGGTGCTACTTTGTCCCCGCATTGCTGGAAAACGACATAGTTGGGCCAAACAAAAGGTTGGGTGAAAATAACCATTTTCCTTTCCTAAATAATAATTATACTTGTCATTTTCTTGTCAAGTGTTATTTTTATCTCCTCAACACATAGTTGCTAGGGTATCAGTCTGATTTTTATTATATCATTTTGTGGTACTTCTCGATTTTTGGAAATAGGGAGAACATGACATGCTCATCAACCACACACTAAATGTTGGTGGCGGATATAAGCATAGAGGTGTTTTGTTATGAAGAATATTTTAGAAAAAGAAATTCATGAATCGTGATGTATGTTAAAGCTAGTTAGTGCTTTTCTTCTCCTTCATTCAACTTGTTATGTCTGCCAATCCGATTAATTGCCTTGCTGGAATTTTCCATGACCCTCCACACAACGCTTAATTGCTAAAAGCATTATCCCATCCAATTATCCTAAATGACTTTGGGAATGAGGAATTTATCAGGCTGCACTCTCTAATGAAATTTTCGATAAAGGAAAAAAGAAAATTATCATCTCTTCAGTTTACTTAAGTGAGCTTTAACCATCCCCAAGATAACTTTTCCTTGACATGTTGCCTCAATGAAGGTCTTTGATTGAGTTCTAATCAGGCAAGGAAGAGTTGCACTGTAACATGTTAAAGTTATGTAATTTTTTTGTTTGCACAGAGCATATTATTTTATCCAGTACCATTTTTTTCATTTTCTGTGAAAAATATGCATTTGAGTTTTTCTTTCTTCTCTGTTATCAGGAAGTTGGAACAATCTACACGCACCATCAGAAAACAGTAATTGTAGATGCTGATGCTGGTTATAATAGAAGGAAAATCATTGCTTTTGTTGGTGGCCTTGATTTATGTGATGGGCGATACGATAATCCACATCATCCTCTTTTTAGGACATTACAGACACTGCATAAGGATGACTATCACAATCCTACTTTCACGGTAACTTTAAACCTTTATTTTTCTTGGTAATTTGTGTTCAATCAATCCATAAGGCATGTCTAGACAACGTAAACAAACTTTTTACATTTTGTTTTATGAATAAAGAAAAGAATATATGTACAGAGTTTAACAGCTTTCAGGTCATGAAACTGCTAAATTTGGTGGTTAAAAGTCATTTAACCAAGTGATGTATCATCTTTTTTATCTTTTCTTACAATGCAGTCCACCTTTTCACATTCTAAATTAAATGAATCCTGGTATTTGGAGAATTGAACCAATGACTTCTTGGGCCAAGCCAACTGGGCTATCTCCTTGGGGACAAGCCATATTATTATCTTCTAACTATCGAGCTCTTTTGTTTATTTGAGCAGGGTAATACTACTGGTTGCCCACGAGAACCATGGCATGACTTGCATTCAAAAATTGATGGTCCAGCGGCATATGATGTTTTAACGAACTTTGAGGAGCGTTGGCGAAAGGCTTCAAAACCTCACGGGATTAAGAAACTGAAGTCTGGGGATGATGCTTTGCTTAGGATAGAAAGAATTCCAGGCATTATAGGCATCTCTGATGCTCCTTCTGTTAGAGAGAATGATGCTGAATCTTGGCATGTTCAGGTAGTTTGCCACTGATCGTTACCCAGATGTAAGATGTCTAAAGGGTGGGGTGGAGCTACTTTGTAGGTTATATGATATCTTGCTTTACATGGTCAAGAATAGTTGAACATAAAATCATAGGTTAAATATAATGTGCTTTTTGTATTCCACGAGTGGTAATATGATTGTTTGGTATGGTATTCCTCTGCAGATTTTTCGTTCAATTGATTCAACTTCTGTTAGAGGCTTTCCAAAGGATCCTAAGGAAGCTACGAGCAAGGTGAGAAAAGGCTTGGCGATTGATTATACTTTATTTATGGCTTTCAATATCTGCTTCTATCGTCTTATTTGTATATTGCTTGTAAGTTGATTGGTTACTCTGTTGGAACAGAATCTGGTGTGTGGTAAGAATGTGCTCATTGACATGAGCATACATACAGCATATGTGAAGGCCATTCGTTCTGCTCAGCATTTTATTTATATAGAGAACCAATACTTCATTGGGTCCTCATATAATTGGAGTTCATATAAAGACTTAGGTGAGCATATTTATTTTTCATTTGAAGATTTCATCTTGATAACAGTGGCTTGCTTCATAATTGCACTAGACTACAGAAAAAAACCATTATAAGATGTTACTCCTCTACTTGCAGTTATATTTTTAATATTTTTGTGGCACCATCTCTTTATGTATTCCTTAGTGTGATATTGTATAATTTGTTGATGGTGCCTAGATGGGCATATGACTTAAAAACTAGTGTTTCTTAATAGTGTTAGTATGAAGTAGTTGTTTTGATTTCCTCACTGAATGCAGAACTATAAGCTTGTTTTTCTTTTTCAGGTGCTAATAATTTGATTCCGATGGAAATTGCTCTCAAGATTGCTGATAAGATCAGAGCACATGAGCGATTTGCTGCCTATATAGTTATTCCAATGTGGCCGGAAGGCGTTCCAACTGGTGCTGCTACACAAAGAATTTTATTTTGGCAGGTTTGCTTCAGCTATAAATTTGTCAATTAAATATCATTGTTCAGCCTTGAACTGAGGATTCATATGATGATGCCTTAAATTTAATTGTAATCTAATTCATTTCTTAAAGCCAAGGAGGGCAAACTTTTAACAGTCACCAAATTGGTTTACAGTAGTGTGATTAAGCATCTAATCAAGAAATATCTTTTTTAAAGAAAAATTTTGTACCTGCGAAATTGATAATATAGTGGTAGTGCTTATGCATGTGGTTTTCATACTTCCTTCGCAATGCTTTCTTGAGAAAATGTCTTCAACGGTGGTGGAAGGTTATCAGATTGGAGCATGATTTAGAAAATAAATACTTTAGTAAAAAATGTATGATTGTCTTTACTGTCTTAGCATTACTTTGAACACACCTTTATTATTTTTTTACTATCATTTGTTTGTAGAAATTAATAGCCTCTTAGTTTGTAGAAATTAAAAATCAACTTACATAACCCTCCATCATAATCCTATTTTTGTCCATTGAAGTTTAGACCTGAGAGATGGGCATTCAAGGGACCATTACTACCATATAGCTTTTTGTACTGGCAGAGTGCTTCAAGTTGTTAATCTTAAATTATCATCGATTGCTGCAGCACAAAACTATGCAAATGATGTATGAGACAATCTACAAGGCATTAGTTGAGGTGGGGCTTGAGGGTGCATTCTCACCGCAGGACTATTTGAACTTTTTCTGTCTGGGCAATCGTGAGGTCATTGGTCAAACTGACACTTCATTGTCTGGAAATCCAACAGCTCCGAACACTCCTGAGGTATTCATAAGTAAAATTTTCTTTGGCACTAACAGGACTTACCCTTTCTGTTTTGATGTGAGAAATCTCTGGCTTTAAAATAACTATATGTATGTATCTTAGCTGTAATAGAGTGTGGTGATTGCCCTTTTCAGCTTTATTTTTCTGTGAGTAGTTTCAGACATTCGACACCGCGGACCCTTAAAATTCTCTTATTATATAGTACCGTCATTTGTGTGTGTGAACGCTCCAACTGGATATGCGCAAATAAATAAAATGTTTTTGGCATTTTCTAGGCCCTAAGTAGGAAGAGTGGACGATTCATGATTTATGTTCATTCAAAAGGGATGATTGTTGATGATGAGTATGTGATACTGGGGTCTGCAAACATCAATCAGCGCTCCATGGAGGGCACAAGAGACACAGAGATTGCAATGGGAGCCTACCAACCTGAATATACTTGGGCTAGAATGAAACGTCATCCTTATGGACAGGTAATTTATATTTGGATAGAAGTTATTTTTCAGTGTTTTTCAATTATTGAAGGAGGCATTCAATAAAGAAATTAATATGTGTATACCTTTTCTTCCCCAAAATAGTTTAATTTAAGGTCAAAATGTTGATGATTGATTCACCAATTTATCTGAACTTTAGAAACACAGATGAAACTTATACAATGTTCTCCGAATAGTATCATTTCTACTTTAAAAAGAAAAAAAAGGCAGGAAAATTCATTTTTGCATGTGCTTCCAAAGGAATTGCACCACACTAGTGCAAATTTGTATTTGACATGCACCTCTTTTTTGCTACTTTTCATTTGGTAGATCTATGGATATAGAATGTCGCTATGGGCAGAACACCTTGGATACATTGAGGACTGCTTCGGACAACCCGAGACTCTGGAATGTGTAAGAAAGGTTAGATCAGTAGGCGAGAATAACTGGCAGCAGTTTGCTGCAGATGATCAATCTGAAATGAGGAGCCACCTTATAAAGTACCCAGTTGAAGTGGATCGAAAAGGCAAGGTGAGGCCAATTCCAGGATATGAAACATTCCCAGACGTGGGAGGAAACATAGTTGGCTCATTTTTTGCCATTCAGGAGAATCTTACCATTTGAACAGTCATCGGAAGTTACAAGGTAAATAGTAAGAGATACATACAAATTTTGACATGTGTCATCAAAAACCCATGTTGATGTATAGCTTCTGTCTCCCTATGGGTATTAACATAGTTTGATAATCCCCTGATTTTGTAAATAAGTAGATATACATTAGAAAATCATGTGTCTGTTTATTTGATTTTTAATTTTTATTTCCATTTTTGCATCTAATTAATGGCCCTTTGCCTTTCAATATTATTGTGGGTATTTGCAAGGAAACCTCCTCTTATCTTCCTTCCAATTAAGACTTCTTGTGTCCGGTTACTGTCGATTCTTTTTGAACGTGTAAAGGATAGCAACTTGGAAGACTTGAGAGGGGCCAGCGTTTATTAAAAGTCACGTACAGGGACTGGGAATGGCCCTGTTCCTGAAGTATGAACTTCCCCTTGAAATTAGGCCATTTAGATTAAAGACAAGACGGAATGGAAATATGGGATCGTTAATTATTATAGCTATGACCCATCTAATTTGCAAATGGTTCTTTCCCTTTCAATATCATCGTACATATTTGCAAGGAACCCTCCTCTCTCTCTTCTTGCAATCAAGACTTTTGCGTATCCAATTGCCGTCAACTGTTTTTGAACGTGTAAAAGAATATAACTTGAAGACTTGAGGGCGCCAGCGTTTATCACAAGTCAAGACTTGATTAGCCAGCAGGACTCTTGATGGTGAGGGGAAGAAAAAAAGATGAAAGGCGCTGGGTATGAGATTTATAGAACTCTAATTATTTCATAAAATTGTTTTATTTTTCATTCGCCATCACGTTAGGGATTATCGCAAATGACCCATTTTATTTTCATCTCTACTTAGGTCAGTAGGGTCGCTGGAAATCAACTGTCGTCTCTTTTTTTCTCACTTATTGAGGAATATGGATGATTAACCAAAAACACATCAATGACCTAAAATATATTATGAATATCTAGATTTTTTGGTATCCACATGACGTGTGGAAATACGACATTCTCCCTAAAAATAGCCAGACATTTCACATTTACTACAAATAAATATTATGTTGGCCAAATGTTTTCTCCTCATTTTTCTCTCTTTTCCATCAATAATAATTTTTTTCATGACCTCATCCTTGACAAAACCCACGACCATATCTACAACTATGCCTACGGTTAATAATAATCTTGCTGAGAAATTATTTCTAATTAATTTTTTTGTGGTGTTTCTAATGACACCACATAATAACCTTTTTACCTTTATTGTGTTCCCAATAAATCTCAAAACTCCTTACAAATATGCACCATTACACATGATATCTTTTTCTTCCGTTTATTAGCTTTATAGAATTTTGATATAAAACGTGGGTAGCACACATAACATGTGCGTCCTCGCGCATTAGACTATTTTTTTTCTAACTTTATACAATTAAAGTATTTCTCTTATTGTACAAATATAATTTTATGCGACGTGGTGCACTAGTCGCACTAGATGAGTGCTCTAACTTTGTTGAAGTAAAAGTGTCTCCCTTATTGTGCGAATATAATTTGCAGTGGTTCCGCACCAAAATGGCAAAATTTATCACTATTTCCTCAAATTTTAAAATCCGCAACTACTGGACTGTGTGGCGGGCTCGCCAAGTCACAACCCAACCTTTATCATGGGCCCTTTCCAAACCTAACTTGGCACTCTCCATATTCTTCCCCTATTAAATTAAACCCAATATGATGCATATTAATAGGAATGGCAAATTGGTATATCTAAATTGGATGTTTATATATCTATTTTAATTAAATTGAATAATATTTATTTAAAAAAATTTAAATATGGATATGAGTATTTTTTAAAATATTTAATTAGAAATTAGATGGATATGGATATTCAATGGTTATTCAAAATTAATTAATTTATCCGATTTGAAGTTAAAAAAATTAATATTGTAAAAATAAAAATAAAAACAAAAAAAAATGACAACCTTTGCTTGGTAAAATTTGTAGGAACACTGTGAAAAGAGAAGTTTTTAAGTTGTTTGATTTTTAAAAGACTAAGACAATGGCTTTATATGGACATCTAGCAATAAAAAAAGGGATATATGGTCGTAACGATGCATTTTATTAACAATATGTGGACTCTATGGAATCGGATCTTAAGGTACCAGTTTAAAAGTTTAATAAATTTTATTTATATTTAATTATATGTACTTTATTTTATTTATTCTTATTTGTAATTTTGTTTTATTTTTAATGAATTGTCTAGATTTATATATGTGCCTTCTCCACATACTGCTGAAGTACTTTCTAATGAGTTGGCTAAATGTTTGCTGGATTGGAATGTAGATCGAAGGTTATCTACAATAACCATTGATAATTGTTCCACTAATGATGCTATGATTCCGCTTTTGTTGGCTAAGTTTCCTCCTGGTTCATTCTTATTAAATGGAAAATTGTTACATGTGAGATGTTGTGATCACATTTTAAATTTAATTGTTAATGATGGGTTAGATGCGATAGGAAATGGGATTGAAAAAGTTAGAAATAGTGTTAATTACTGATTATCATCATCTAAAAGGATAGAGTTTTTTGAAGATACGGCTAATCGCCAATTGAAGTTGAATTGTTCCAAGAGTTTAACACTTGATTGTAACACTAGGTGGAATTCGATATATTTAATGCTTAAAGTTGCTTTGATTTATAAACATGTTTTTGCTCGTTTGAAGTATCGTGATAACCAATATAAGCACTTGCCTACTAAAGTAGAGTGGGAGTTGGCGAGAGTAGTATGTGAGCATTTGAAACCCTTCTATAACATGACTAAGATGTTTTCTGGCACTAAATACCCAACAACTAACTTATTTTTTCCAATAATTTGTGAAATTAGATTATCATTGAATGCTTGGCTTAATTCTTCATGTGATGTGATAAAAAAATATGGTGAAAAGTGTGTTAGAAAAGTTTGAAAAATATTGGGATGAAATCCATGATGTGATGGTTGTTGTTGTTTATTGGATCCTAAATACAAATTATTTCTTTCCTCAGATTTATGGTAGTGATGCATCAACTCATTTTGATAGAATCTGTACTATTTTCTCTGACTTTTATTCAAAATATTTGCTCTGACTTTTATTCAAAATATTAAAAAAAAAAGTATGGTTGGATCAAATTTGGCTAAAGGATTCGGTGAGTCTAGTGTTTATAATTCTGGTTCTAGTTCGGTTGTGATAGGAATGTGGGATATGCAAAAATTTAATGTATTCAAAAGCCAACATATTCGTAAACAAGTTAAGTCATACTTACTTGGAAAAAGAGGATAAGAATACTCCAGGTTTCAATATTTTAATGTGGTGGAAGGTGAATAGAAGTAGATATCTGATATTGTTTGAGATTGCTAGAGATATGTTGGCTATTTCGGTCTCCACAATTGCTTCCGAATCTGCTTTTAGTGCAAGAGGTCAATTTTTAAGCCCACATCGTAGTAGATTTCATCTGAGTACAGTAAAGGCCTTAATGTGTACTTAGAATTGGATATGGTTTCAATTGAAAAGTATCAAATTCAGCTCACTTTTGCACTTATTTGATTTTGATAGTATTTGTTTTTTTTATATTTTACAACTTTTTTAAAAAAATTAGGTGAGATTCCTAAAGATAAAGTGATGAATGATGAAGAAATAAATTGAGAAGTGACTGATAATGATGATGAAGAGGAGACACAACCATGTTTTGAATAGTATTTATTTTTCTTTTTTTAGTATGTGTTTGGTGCTTATTGTGATGCTCAATTATGAATGATCATGGTCCTAAATAATACAAATTATTTATTTGTTTAATGCTTTGCTTTAATTTGCAGATTAACGATGATGCTCTGGTTGGAGATTAATGATGCGTTAGAAGATTGGAGATTAATGATGTGTTAGAAGAATGAACTTTTTATATTTAATTTGAAATTAATTTGTAATTTCATATTATAATTTCTTTTTGTTAATTCATAGTTTTGATATTTGTTATGTTTATTATTTTTTATTTGATATTAGAATCTAATACTAGTTTTAACTATTCTATATCATTATTTTTTATTTAATTCCCTAGCAATTGAAAGATTCAAAGATCTAACAAGCAATCTCGTAATCCTACCAACGATCACGCGCTTGAAGGGGTTGAAAATGAAGAAACACAGGACTTGTATTAGCACTTAGAAGCAGACGGAGTTTTACACCTGAGGACTCACAATCTGAGGAGATGACGACATGAAAACAAAATCCATCTTTCATGCATGGAACTCTGTAACGCATGCAATGACAGGTAACTACGATTTCTTCTCATTGTATTCTCTCAGTCGATCCGTGGTCGTCTATTTTATATTTTGTTTTAATTAGAAGGCGTGACGGCCCGTGGGTGCAGCTCAATTGGTCATATCTTGTTTTATATCTCGTCAAGCTCAGTTTCTATTTAGTTATTTTGTTTGTTGCAATTTAATTTTACTGTTCAGCTATATTGTTGTTGGTTGTTGTTTACAATTTTGTTGCACTTATAAAATTATAAAGTTACATGTGTTTTCTAATAGATATATGTACGTTAGTTAACTTTTTATGCTTTCAGTAACTAGATACGTTCACAACACCAATGAATATATGACATATCAAGTGCTATGGATCAGTTGGGAACAAATACATTTAGCTATGGTAAAAGGAAAGATAATAATCACATAATTTTAGGATATTTGGTCTGCTAGCCATTAGAGTCAATCTTGCATCCGTAAATGACAAGTCATTGTGATTCATGATTATAATTAAAATTTGTTTCATTACCAAGCGATAAAAATATTATTTTGAGCTTATATTATAAATTATATATGTGTTTATGTAATATATTAGGAATTATTAATTATATCTTAACTATATTTAATTTGTGTATTTTTGTGTGTTTATTAAGTAAAATATTAATTTCACGTAATTCGAGATTCCAAACCGATAAACGGATGTCAAATTTAAATTCCGAATGTCCAAAAACCTTGAGATGAGTCAAGACCGACTTATAATTGAACTTGTAAAAAAGTTGACTTTTTTTTACTAACATTGATTGGATGATAAAATGAACTTATAGTAAATATAAGTGCATTAGATAGCTATCAATTTTAACTAAATCTCAACCATTCATAATTCCATGGCCACGATCGTGGCAGTGGTTGGTGAAGCAAATTTGTCAACATTTGTATTCAGATCGACTCGATTCACCCATTAACCCGCCAAATTTCAACCATTTTTTGACCGAATCGGACGCTTCACATTATGCCATGTGTATTGTTGACTTTTGAAGTTTAACTAGCACTTGGATCTTGATCTAATGGCTGTGAGGAGCACATGCATAAAACTTATGATGGACCGCAAAACACTGGATTATAAATATATTTTTCTATAAATAGAGCATCATTTTTATGTTTTGAGCATCTCTCTTCTTCTCAATATCCCTGTCATCTTATTTTTCGGGTGTATTTTAATTATTTTTATAAATAAATTTTATTTTATTTTCAATTCTAGATGTTTTTATTCTTTTTAATTATGAGTAATTTAACTTTAATAATTATTTTTCTTTCAATTATGCTTAGCTAAATAACAATAGTTAGGGTAAGGTGAAACTCCTAGGGAAAAAGTATGATTTAATCAAATTTTATTTTTAATTATATAAATTAAATGATTTGCTATTTAACTTTATACATATTTTATATTTTAAATTTTTGATTTAGTGTAGACAAATAAAGTAGTTTGGCACAATAAAGTGTTAATATCTTAATATAAGGTATGGTAAAATGGTATTTTGACTTATTGTAAACAAATTAAATTTTGTCACAATAAATACTTAATCCCTAATAAAATTAATGGGAAAATAATGATAATTTATATAATTAAATTTTTGGACAATAAATCTAAATAAAAAATGACAAAAAGAATTTATTAAATTTTATTTATTACGATGAGTGGATCCATATCCCTAATTAATTCAATTTATTAAATTAAGTATATATTCAAGTTTTATTTTCATTTTTAGATTGCCTTCCGAATCTTCATAGTGAACGGCGATTGGTAGGACATTGATGTTGGTGCAGCCATGAGGTTTTGCCTCTCGGAGAGGAGCTTCACTTGGGTTTCCAAGTTTTCCATCTTTTCCACAAGGTCAAGGGGTACCCCCTGGTGTACCCGAAGAGGTCGCTGTTACTTGGGAGGCCCTTTTGGCATTTAGTTTCTCACGGAGGTCCTCATGGATACGCTTTACACGCCTCGTAACCTGGCTGCTACGGGAGTTACAAGAAGCGGTGGAACGCTCGTCGTGGGTACCCAAGGTTCGAAACTTGGAGCGAGTACCCGAAGGCCCAGGTTTTGGCTTGCTGGACTCGGGTACCCCTTTTTTTACCACAACTTGGTTGACGCGAGATCCAACAGCCCTAAGTATGGCGTAGGCGAGATCCTCAAAACGCTTGTGCGCGATCGGCTCTTCCTCTTGGCGAAACCCGGTAGATTGCTTGATGCCCTTGCCTTTGTTGATACGAGCTACCCTTCTTGCAGGGTCACTATCGTCACTACCACTGTTCTCCCTCGTCCTTGTGGAAACCCCCATTAAACCTTCTGGAGGTACGTTAGGTGTCATATGTTAATGCACCCACAACAACCAGCTAGGTAACCGCAATATAGGCTTTTTGTGCGTATCCCCACAGACGGCGCCAATTGTTTTCAACTAATTTTAGGATGAGTAAATCCAAAACCAATCTAAGACAATGAATTTGTTATTTTTGGGGGAAACGGGGTACCTCACTAGTTTGTTGTGTGGGATGTGGTGTATCCGAGGTTTGGGGAGGTGAGAAGGAGTAAGTGAGGGATGGCTGGGGTGGAAGGTCAGCAACACACAAGATATCCTTTCGAATGGGCTTCGTACCTGCAAAACAGTGAAAGGAGGGTTAGAGGTGAAGCCGGGGGGTACCCTGGCTTTCACACTCCGACGCTCAAGTTAGCAAACTCAAGCTTTTTTTAGGTGAAGAGAGCTAGCAAGCTCTCTGTAAATTAGGGTTTAAAGATGGAAAGAACCTGGTTTTTGGAGTGGGAGTGTGAATGGTGAATATTGGAGGAAGGAGAAAGCTTATAGAGAATAAACCCTAGGTGTCTTTATATATGGTGTACCTCCATTGCCACACGGTATATCCTTTTTGGCTCACATACCTTTTCTGTTTTCGTAATTTTTGGGCCGTTATATGCATGCCCGCGGCGTATCTCATTATTTAGAGACGTGGCGCGCACTAGTGAGTGGTCCCGGGGTACCTCTGCAGCAGTTTGTCAGGTAGGCGGTTGGGGACCACTGTCTTTGGTGTAATATTCTGCACTGTGGCAGGCGGCTGTCCCCCTTTTTGCGTATCATTTTCGATTCCGTTTTCTGACAAAATCAAATGAAATCTTTTAGGAGGCAGAGATGTTGCTTATGGCGGATATTTTGGAGGATTCTCTTGCATCGTTTCATAGGGTATCCCACAGCACGGGGGGTACCCCCTTCTACTTGGGGTACCCCTTATTATTAGGGTACCCCTTTATACTTAGGGTACCCCTTTCCACACGGAATACCTTATTTTATGCGGGATATCTCAATTCACGTAGGGTACCTCAATCCGTTCTGGATTTGCTCCTTTAATCGACACGTGACACTTTTACTGTTCATCCTATTTTTTCCTCAAACAGTACTCAAGACACTTTTTTATTGAATAACATCAAGCTTTAAATAGAGCTTTAGTTCAAAGTGACAAGCATAAAAATAGCAAGCATTAAGCATGTTCTCCATCATTCTCCATGAATCCACAAAATAAGGGACAACTAACAACTTAATTTTGACTTATTAAAAACCAGCTGCACTTATATTATAAGTAAATAATTAAAACCGATATTGCAATAGAAAGATTGTATCAGCTTTTCTAATTTTCTGTTATGGTGTTTACTTTAATCAATGGGCCGTGGCACATATTGTTAAATTCTGGATCAGGTAGTTTACTGGGCACATGAACTAATTTGTAATTTAGTTATAAGTTGTGTGAACCATAAAAATATAAAGTCAATGGTACTGTTATCAGAGTATTGGGATAGTTCTGAAAGATTTTTTAATAAATTGGCATTGAGGAAAATGTGCTATTGGAAGTTGAGGGGGTGAACTGTTCTCAGTTCTGTTTGTTGAGGAACAGGACAGAGCATCTGTAATTCCTCTGTTGTTTATGAGTTATCTATCTTTTTTCCCATGACAATGTAGTGCTCTTTGTCCACCTTTCAGAAATTGTTTAGAGGAACTGTAACTGAAATGTTTTGTTGTTTCTTAGAAAATGGTTTTTCCCATGTAATGACTTTGAAGTGGATTACGAGTCCAATGAGAATGCATCAATTGTGTATGCAGGATTAGCTATTGATAAGGAGGTGATCCCTCACGATCCTATTCCTAAGATCATACTTTGCTTTTTCAACTTTATTGCTTGTTCAATAAATTCTTACTTGTATTCAATTTCCAAGTGCAGTTGCAACCAGACAAAGTGAGAAGGCAGATATCTGTCATTAATGGGAAACTTTTAGTGTAAGTTTCTATTCTCTGATCATTCTTGGTTGGAAACTCGTTACATAACTGATTTTTCATTCTTGTCCAATATTTATTCAATATGCATCTACCAGTTTATCCTATGAGACAATATTCATTTGGAACTTTTGTGCGGCCCGTTCAGTAATCATTTTTTCCCCTTTTCCTGCCAAATTTTCAAATATATTATTTCAGAAAAGTTCTTCCTCTAAAATACCATTGTTCTTTTGTTTATCAACTGTGCCTGGACTTTGCAGTTTAGAAGTTTCTTATTTCGTTTATTTTCTCATCTGATTCGGGCACTTTGAGGCAGTTGAGGCCAGGTTTCCTCGTGCATTATTTTCTGCTTTTGAAGATGTGCTTACACTTGAGACAAAAACAATCGAACAGTTTGGTCAAGGAACGGAATTGTGACATCATACTATCTTTGGCAGTTGGAGAATCATTCTTAGTTGAAACTGTATTACTTTAATACGCCTTCTTGTTTCTTATTATTTGACGTTTTTGTAACAAGAGAATCTATAGTGTTAGTTTTATAATATAAACCTTAAAATATCGGAAAGCTGTAACAAATTCTTCAAAGCTGTGAATTATAAGTTGATTTTTTTTTTTCAATCACTCGCTTTTATCAAGTGGTTGCAGCTATAAATGTTATAATCCTCCCTTAGACCTTATTGTTATTAGCAAGCTATCTCTTATAGTTTGGGCCTAACTAGATTGCCAGACCCCACTTCCGGGGCTTTTCTGTTTACCCCTAAATCTGACATTGATTTCGTTAAGTGCGTAGAATGAAGAATTGATTTCGTTAAGTGCGTAGAATGAAGAATTCACTAGTGCTAACATTGTTCCAGCCATCGATGCAATTTCTTTGCCATTGTGTGACACAGGAGGTACTTACTTGGTTACCAAGTGGCCCTCAGCTTAATGTACCTCGCTAGCCTTCATGCTTTGAGAATTCATCTATCCGCTAGAATCCTATCTGGAATCTCTCTATACGTTCGAAAATCAAGATTTTTCTATAGCAAGCATCAAGGGAGTTCATTTCACCCCAAAAGTAACCCAGAAAAGATAAAATAGTAGACAGCACTGTTTCACATGGTGGAACTCTCGGAAGGGTGCTTATCATGTGCTTGTGGCTGTAAACATGTCCCAAAAGAATTGGAAATTGATGCTGAAATCCCTCTGCCTGGAGCCTCAAAGAGAAAGGCCCTTGTTTAGCTTTTTGCTAAGATGACAGATTACAGACTTAGCACGGCTGACATTGAGCAACAATTTTCTACATACATTTTATCTCGGGCAGAATCACCAAAAGTAGATGCACCTTTAAATCTAGAATAAAAGCAGGCTTGACTTGTATTATAAGAAATTCAAATGGGGTGTCACAGCTGCTGCCATCACTAGGAAAACTTGCTGAATGCTTAGAAAATGTAGAGATTGCAGAATGCTTTGGCAATCCTTAATGGCATCAAAATGGCAGTTGATTCTGGACTGCACCCGCCACAAACTGTTGAATCTGACTATTTTAATGTAGTGAAATCAATCTTAAAGAAGAGAGATTGGATGGATGATCAAAGAAATGCTCAGTTATGTAAGAAAAGGTAAACAATTTATAGTAGCAATACACTCAATACTCTCAGGAGCCTCTTCTAATTGAAAAATGTGTATTAATTGTTCTCCTTGTTTTAGTAACAGAGTGAAGAAAACTTGTGGCAGAATATTGAACTTGGAATCTACTTTTCAACCTTCCTATAACAAATTCCCCAGTATGAACTGGAATATACAGTCTTACCTAGTAAAACTTGCTTATATTGTGGCCAGACATACGGCAAATTAGTACCCAATTTTCAGATAAACACACGCATCACAATCTAGAACAGTCACAACAACAGATCAGAGATGTGCGATTTTTCCATGGCTGGCATGAACAGGCTTGCATGTTAACAATTGATAACTATTCAAGCAAAGGTGATGCATGACATTTTCTGCAACATGACCAGGATACATTGATAGGAAGCATCAACATTTGCACACAATATTACAAGTAATTGATGACTGAAAAAGATAATAAAAGATGATGTCCGTCTACTTCTAGTAATACATTAAAACTATATAAAGGGGGAAAAAAAATCATTCAAACAAAGGGCAAACAGAGTGCAATCTCACAGTCCTTTCCCATACAGGATGTCTTTCCCTGGTTGCCTGCCTTTTCTTTGCAAGCAGTATATGTATTTCATCAGTATTCATCCAGATAAGTATATAGCATGTCATCTTTCTTTGATTTGCGCCTACTAAGTAATGCCTTAAGGAGCCGTTTACTTTTGCTGGGGTGTTGTTCAAAGTCTTTACAGTTTTCCCTTTCAGCAGGCATACGCATAGAATATGATTTTCGAGGCTCCGAAGGGTACTGACACAATAAAATGAAAATTCCAAGCTTTGAGCATTATAGGTTTTACATTAAATAAAGGAGATTGAGAAAAAAAAATTGACTTATTAAGCAAAAACTTAATGCCAGAGAGATTTGCTTGCCTTTTATTTATTTGATAAGAAAGTATGAGTAGTTGTATCAATAAATAATGGACAAACTATGCATAGTAGAATAACTGTTTAACAAATTAAACCATATCCTTTACTCACCCGTCGTTTTGCATCAGAAGCATTTGGAGTTGTCGGTCTACTTGAATTTGGGGTCATTGGCCTTCTAGCATTTGGGGTTTTCGGCCTATTTGAGATTGAACCAGAACGCAAAAGTGGAAACCGGTGTGGTGACACTGTACGCTTATCTGATATATGTGAAAAATTATTAGATGACAGCATAGTAAGGATATGACACAGTTCAACATGCATACAGACCTTGATCTTTTTTGGGCATGGTTGATGTAAAGGAAAATGTGGCTGATCGTTGTGGAGGTCTTGGTGAAGGTGAGGGAGAACGTCCTTTCCTGCAAGGGATATTACTTATCATCACATTCCATGTCAGTCAATTTTATGCCATTTGACAGCATAACATAACAATAAATTTACCTAACTGAAGATGCTGGGGTTTCCCTAGGTGTTTCTCTTGGGGTTTCAGTAATTGTAGCTCGAACAGCTTTGCGAAAGCAATCAAATTATAAGAATGGAATAGTATTACACTCTATCCAGCAACATGATAAAAGAGACAAGGGGGAGTTGAAAGTATCCTACCATTCCTAAACTGATGCCAGTCATCTTCATCATCTAGGCTGCATCCAATGTACTTTGACTTGGTACGGATGGCACCATGCATGGTCTCCCCAACTGAGCACAAAATTGAGATGTCAAATCCAAAATACCTTTAGCTCCATAGTTCATCGGAAGGACAAAATCAATACAAAGAAAAGAGAATAACAAAACAGTTTTAAGGGGGAAAAGAAAAGGAGGGGAAATAGAATATCCACTCAATGGTCCTCGCCTCCGGCTCAAGGTAGAGGAAATCAGAGTCAATGCAGCTCAAAGTTAGAGGAAAACAGAGTCAATGATTACCTGGGAGGATGTAGCGCTTGTGATATTTTGGAGTATTTATCACCAGTGACTGTTGGGACAGGCCTTCGTGATCAATATACTCTTGGCAAGTCCGTAGTCTCTAACATATCACAATAAGTTAAAAAATAAAATGACAATGTTCAATGTTAATTTTGCTTTCAGTGAATGACAAAATCAGAGAGATACCTATCTATATTAGAAAATTGAATATTTTGTAGAAAGACTGTTACTCTGCCATTTTTAATTAAAATGCAATAATGAGGTCATGGTCACAACTGAAGTTCAAAATTTAAGGATCTGGATTTGCTTTAACCCTATTAAAAGGGTTATCACTTATCATCAGACTCCACATCAGTGAATTGAAAGCATGTTCTCCCTCACGTTCACCAAGATCAAATGGCAGAGCTTTACAATGCAAATGTCAGTATATTAAATGTGTTCATTTGATCCATGTGAGTTTCATTTTTATGTCTTCAGATTCTATGATTTACGTTATTAAAAATATGGCCTGATCACCTAATAGTTCCTAACTAATGCGATGAACGTAAAATTTCCAGGGATAGCCCTCATAAGCAATTGCCCTTTTACCAGGGCAGTTTAGCTTATGCAAGGAAAATACTGCATATTAGAGAAACATACAACAGTGCAACCAATCCAAAAAGATTGACCCGTACTCGTCCTTCAAATTTCTTAACCAATGATTCCAGCCACATTCAAGTCAATTGAAAATTAAGTGTAGATATTATTACCCATTTTCTTTTTTCTAAGTGTAGACCATAATTTCTTTATATTCTCAGTGGAATCAATAAGATTACAATTTTTCTAAATCTATTCCAGCATACAAGCATACCTGTTCGATGCAAGATACTCGATGCTCTGTATCCGAAACTTCATCAACCTTTTCATCTAAGAGATCATTAACCTTATAAGTCACAGAACCCAAATGGTCCACAGTATTCACAAGAGCTTTGACGGCATAATCTTTCAATGTTTCTACCACTCTGCATACATGTGATGATGTTTATTTTCTCAATAGAAACTTGAAATTATCAGCTGTAATGAGAGTAACTCACATTTGTTTCTGGTCATCATTGGTGTATGATAGTTCAAAATATTCAGCTGCTGAGTATAACTGCGTTCGCAGGTTTTTCAAATCCTGAAAAGCAAAGTCACTTGAGTTAAAAAAGACCATACTATTCCCAAAACAACTCAAATCTATCACAAATTGGTGCTTTTGTTCTTCCATAAAAGGCTATCTACTACAAGGCTTGTTGAAAACTGAGTAAAATTTTGAAAATGACACACTATCCACCGTTTAAATCAAATAAACAAGTATAGCATGATTAAACAAGAATTGGCATTTAAGACATATGCCCCTATTTGTCAAAATTATTATTTTTTATTTTCCTCTTCTTAAAAGTGATTTGGCTTCAAATTCCAACAATGATAAGGTGGGTGGAACTTTTAGTAATAGCTATTAGTAGCATGAAACAAATATTGTATGCTCTATATAGGTAAACTGGTATAGGATACAATCCAACATAAAAACTAAGTAGAGAAACAGTAGTACCTTGAGACTATCAGAGAACAGCAAGCTCTGCTGCATAGCGACCTCGTCATAATTAGACACATCTCGAGTCATGGGAATTGTCGAAGATGCAGTCAGTGTACCCATGGAGGAAAAAATTGCACTCAGCAAGCCGTATTCTGCAAGAACTAAGAATGAACTTCAGCCAAATGCTATAGTACTAAAAGTAACCAACAACATTAGTTTATCAGAGCAGAAGTATGTCAGATAAGTGTGAGCTAAGACTTTATATGACTTCCTAGTTTAGTGCTTATGACTTATAAAACAAAAATACTTCAAAAAATCAACAACGATGCGCCAACATAACAGCAAGCACGAAGCAAGATATACAGAGAAAGACAGAAAGAGACACACTTTAACAAGAAGTTACAACTGTAAGATACCAAAAGCACTTATTCCAATTAAGCACAAGAAGACTTAAAATCTGAAGAATCAATATAGAACAAGCCAAACAGTACATGAACGGTTGTCACGCTTCTGCCGCCAACCACTAAACAGAAAGCAACAACAACAGAAGATTAATATACCAAACTAAAAAACTGAAATTTGAATATTTGATACAACTGCAAGTGGCACAGGAAACGGGAAAAGCAAAAAAAAAGCCCATTTTTGTCACAATCTTCAACAACCCTCCAATTGCGGCAGAAGAAGACATCAAAGTAAAGGCAAGAAATGAAACCTAATCCTTAAAATCATCAAAAAGCTGAAAAATATTCGATAAGCTGAGAAAAAAAGAAAAAAAAATGGGTTAGAACAAAAAATAAAAGGAACCAACCAACCTGGCTTCCCTCTGCTGCTGGAACTAGAAGCAAAAACTCACTTGGCATTCAAATTGAATGATGAAAAGAAGTGAAACCCAGATGGACAAGAAGGGTGAGTGGGGATATAAATAGGCCAAAAGACCAATTTTAAAAAGTAAGAAAAGATTTTTTTTGTCCAAGGAAGAGAAAACGACAGCACGAATTTGTAACTACAGTTGACAAAGAAGATACATTAGGAGAGCGCAAATAAAAGTAAAAGGAGCAAGTAGTAAAGAGAAAGAAAGTCAGAAAGATAAAGAAAGTAGTAGTGGTTGAAGAAGAAGAAAGAGAAGTGAAGTGAAATGAACATGGGCCATGAATGTGTATGATTGAGGCAAGCACGTCCGTTTGTTTCTTGGCAGTGAATCGCGGAGGTTTTCGAATTAAAGTCCTCAACTTTTTGGACGCTTAAACTGGTTTTCGAGTTGAGTTTCCATTTGCAGCCCCATTTTCTCATCTTTCCCAGCATTTCCATCGGCCCCACTATTTTTGTATTTTTTCCTTTAAAAACTAAAAAAAAAAAAAAAAATCTCACGAAAAAATAAAAAAAAATTGGTGACAAGGGTCCCACTCTGCAAACAGAATTACATGGCCCCACGCCAAATGCCCTCAACCATTTTATGTTGTTTGCTAAGCGACATAGAATTACCTCACCTTCTTGCTCTTTTATTGGTGTTGCGTTTTTTTTTTTTTTTTTTTTTTTACAACTGTTTTTTCTTGTGCGGAATTGTCAGCTGCTTAGAGTCAGCAATAATGACACTTAATAGCCGATATTTTTGTTTTAATCATTTAAGTCTCTAATAGATTTTCATCATACATTTTTTTTTTTTTGTATTTTGTTGTTTTTTCAGTATTCTATCTTGTAGTTCAAACATAACATAAAATTAAACTTGGTAAACAGAGATTTTTTTTATCTTTTTAGAATCGTAAAAGTCACATTTACTCCTACTCGAACGGGGTTGCTGCTACTCTCACAAAAAATAACAGTTCAAATCTTCATTTGAGATTTGAAGACTCAAATTTTTTTCTCTTAATTAAAAAATAATTAAATAGAAATAATTCGCTTAATGATAGTATATGTGTAGAACTTTATTTTTATTTATTAACTACAAATCACTATCTCAATTTTTGTTTAGATCTATGATAAAATCAGTGTTAATTGACTTATTCATGTAACATTCCTCCAATTGAAGCTTGTCCTCGATGATGGGTCTTAAAGATGAATGGCAGTTCCATTGTCTCCTTCAACTATGGGTGTTTAGAATTCAATCTAATTTGTTCAATCCATCTGATCCGTATAAATCTGATCCACAAAAAATCGATCAGCAGATTGGTGGATTGGATTAAATTGAAAATTTGATAATCCATAATTGATGGATTAAATATGGATCTACTTTTATAAATCTGTAAAAAACCGCGAATCCACAAAAATAAAAAGTATTTATTTAATTAAAAATAAAATTTATAAATATAGTATTAGTATTTACCAGTAAATAATTAAGTTAAAATATATTTACATTAACATTATATTATATCTTATCTGATAATAATAAAAAATAATTAAATAAACAACTATAGTTTCCTAAATAGTTAATTTCCATATATTGATTTAAACAAATGAGATTTTTTTTTTCTTTTCAATGTGTTATATTTTGAAACTTTAAATGTATTTTCTAGCTTTATTTAAATAATTCATTTATTTAATCTTATTTAATTTTAAATTTGATCCGTAATAAAATTATTTTTATATTAAATTTTTTTATTTAGTTAGTTCATGCATTGGACATAATTAAAATTTTAGTCCATAAACCAATCCACAAAATGGTAGATTAGATATAAATTGGGTCAAATCTATATCCGATCCGCAGATGTATGAATTGATTTTGGATTGAATTTCATCAATCCATCGATTGGATTATATTGAAAATTTATAATCCACAAAATAGTGAATCAGATATGAATTGATATCTAATCTATAAATTTCAATCCGCGGACACCCTACCTTCAACTTCCACGACTGCATCACCATCATCTTCATCTAAATTGATTACATAGTTGTATCACAGAAAACTTTGGATCCGATCCAAATGGTCATTTAAAGCATAAAACCCTTTTCTAGTCGCGGTGACTTTTGCATATGGTCATATTCTGGTATTAAAATTCTGCCCCATTATACATTTCTTGCTTCATAAAAATTCAATCGTGCAAATCCTATTGTTGGACTCTTTCTAATCTCACGTACCACTTTCGTAAAGCCTTATTGAAATTTCTCTTCGGATGAACAATAAATTAACAAATAGAGAATAAATTTAATTCAAAGATCAAGTTAGTTTCTTCAAAAGAACTGAGACCTTTTACAAGAATTTAGTTTACATAACACTCAACAACATTATTTTATTCACAGTAAGAATTTTAAATATAGTTCATTAAATTAACTAACTTAACAAAAATATTAATTCAAGAAATCTCTGCAAGAATCACAATGATCCTAATTGACTTATTCATGTAACAATCTTATTTATTCTTAATAATCGATTTTGAAAGTTCAAGGTTTATTTAGGAGCAAAATTGATCAGATTTCGTGTCTTAGGCCTCATATCCCTTTTGAGGGCTTAGCAAGAATTAGGTCCATGAAATTTTAATATTTAAATTTCTTTTTAATCTATGCTACTAAGAAAATAGGTAAAAAATTTTGAAAAATTGAAAGTTCAGTTAAAAAAAAAAAACAATTTTAAAGATAATGTTGCAATGCGTGACTGGTATCTCAGTTGCCGAATGATGTAACGTGATCAAAATTAAAAAATTAAAAAAGAAAAATTTGAATTCTGATTGGTGGCGTGATTGGCGGAGTATTGAGTGGGCCCCGACTGAGACGGGAATGAATGAATGAATCATTGTTCATACTACCGTCATGTGAATATGTGATGGTGCCAAGACCGCCCACTGCGCGGATTGCAGCTTTCACATGGCACATTGTCCACAAACTTGCTGTGCTTGGGCCTTTCTTTTTTCTCAGTTAGCATCTGGTGGGCCTGGTTAATTCTGCCCCACAGATTTTTTTATTATTTTGAATTATTACTAAGATTTATTTAATAAATTCCAATTATTAATCTTTTTTTTTTTTTGCAGTCAATTATGGGAGAAAAAAATGGAATTTCATTGGCTAAAATTCAGTGAAAGATAGCTTCCTACTGTCAACAAGTGATTTAGATTTTTAGAAAGGACAATGTCACCCTTAACCGAATTGGTTGTCTTTTGATGAAATTAAATCTCTACCCTGTGACTTTCTTTGAAAATATTACAATGATGTTCCTGGTTGCTTATTTACTTACTAGTATATCCCATGTGAAAAACAAAAAAATGAGAATGAAATTCAACTCATACAAAAATAATATTATTAAAATAAATTTAACAATATATACATTTTAAAATAATTCTCATATTTAAAAAAAATATTTTAAGACTTTAAAATTTTATATTATATTAAAATAAATTTTATAATAAATAAATATATAATATAAAATAAATATATAAAATTTTAAATTATTTTCATAAGGAAAAAAAGTCCTTCTCATTCCTAGAATTTCATGCAATAGCTCATTTCATCCATATTTTTTAACCAATAACTTAAAACATCATTTTATTAACTCATTGTTAGTTAAATGCCGTTTGTTAGTTATTTATTGAGGGTAAAAAATGATTTTTCATTAAATAGAAAATTAGAAAAAATAAATAAAAGTTGACATATAACTAAAAATGATGTTTATCTAACCCTACTAAACGAGAAAATATCGAAAAAGATAAAAATTTCTATTCATCTAACCCTACTAAACAAGAAAATATCGAAAAAGATGAAAATTTCTATTCCAAGCAATTATTTTGCACTTCTCTTTATTTTGGCTGCATGAAAGCCCTATAAACCCCAAATTTAAGGACAAAAAATAATCACAATTTTTATATTTGTATACGTATACTCTCTAATTGCACTATGAGCTAACTTGGGGAGGCAATGATAAGGACTTGGGGAGACAATAATGGTTAAAGAAGAGTGGCGGCAAAGCTCAAATAAAAATTAGTTGAAGATTAAGAAGATTTTTGACACATGCAAGTACATAAAAATTGGTTGTATTTGTGAGTTTTTCTTCCAATAATTTAAAGATATTGTGCTAATTATAATTTGTTGCTTATGGCAAATATTCAGTGGTTATATCAAATTATTTCATCATTGATTTCATTTAAGAAAAAATTAATAAATTTTACATATTTTGTAGTGTTATTTAATTGTGTAAAAAATTTATTTTAATATAGTTTGTACCACTTTAATAAGAAAAAACATATTTTTCCCTCAATAAAAATAATTATTCACTACTTAATTTTAATATCATGTAAATTATTCCAATAATAATTCTTTAAAATATCCGTATTGAACATATTTTACTTTTTTCCATTTTGAAGATTATTTTTGAAAATGACACCAAACACATTTTTAAATTTTAAAAATAAATTTGAAAATAGAATTTTCATTCTCATTTTTTTTTTCATGAAAGCAACATTTGAAAAACAATACCGAATAGGGCCTAAATTATACTTATACAAATTAGAGGTGAAATAGACTTTTACTACGATTTCTATCAAAAAAATTTGTTATTTTTAACGGTTTGGTAATAAGATGATAAAAATTGAAACGCTATGTTTGGTAATAAGATGATAAAAATTGAAACGCTATGTGGCAAAACTTAATAGTCAGAAAGCTTTGATGGTAAATTGATATGTGAAAAAAAAATTAAGAAGTAAAATGATAATATTCCTTTAAATAAATAAGATTTTGATTCAAAATTTTAATAAATAAGATTCAAATAATGATTTTGTTTTAATTCTAGGTTAGATAAAGAATCTGTGATAATTTATTTACTATTTTTCTACATTTATTATCAATTGCGAAAAAGACTATTTTCATTTCATTTTTTACTTAAATTTTTAATACATTTTTCATCCATTAATCCCAAACAAATTTAATGGTAAATATTTAAAATTAAAAAATAGTATTTGAACTAAAATAACCCCGACCTTAACATTTTATGATATTGTAATCAATATGATAAATAGTTTTATGTAAATATACACATTCCACATGCATGCATCCCCACAACCTTTCATCTCTTTGCTGACTTTCATTTCCTGATCACCTTCTCCATACTCTCTACTATCTCCATAATTAAGGACCGTTCTCCTTTACATAAAGATTTATTTTCTTTTTATATTATTGTTATTATTTAGCATAATGATATTTCAATTTTCTTCTTATCATATAAGAGGGGTTTGATTTTTTTTAATTAATTACTAGGATTCATTATCTCATTACTACTTATATAATTATATATGTTATTTTTATGCCTCTCACACTTTGAAATACAAGAATAAAACTGCACAAAGTCTGGTTTGGTCTAAATAAGGACATAACCATCATTTTATATTTTGTAACATTATTGACAACTATAAACAACGACAAGGACATCTTAATAATTTTAATATTCATTACTTGCCATTTAAGTCTTATTGACCATTTAAAAGTCATGTAATTTATTTATTTATTTTTTTATAAATACCCGCACACATTGAAGTCTAAATGTAGGACCTGAGTTTTAGAAAGATTGCTCTTTACCACCAGAATTAGACATTGACTTCGAAAACCCTCTAATTCATCTTTCTATTTCATTGGATCTATTTTTTTAATCTGTAACTAACAAAAATTATGTTGAATGATACTTTTTATAACTTCTCGTAACTAATAGATATTATGATAAAAAAAGTATTTAATTGATAACTACTCTTGATTTTGAAGTCAATAAGTTATAGTTCCAATAGTAAGGAGCGGTTTTTCTAAAATTCATATAATAGGTTCAAGCTTTAATTTATGTGTGAGTTAATAAAAAGAAAAAAACAACTACTCTTGATTAGTTAATAAAAAGAAAAAAAACTATTCTTGATTTTATCGTTAAATACTTAAATTTTAGTTTCCACCTTTAATGCTTGCATAAGTTAGTTACAAAAAACTACTCTTGATTTTATCAATAACTTTTGAATTCAATTTTTTTTAAAGGTAGCAGGCCGGATAAAGTCTAATTTTTTTTTTAACCTTCTAAATCTTTATAATTCGAACTTAGATGAATAGAAAAATAAAGTTGCTTGAAAACACTTAGCCGTTGCCAAATCAATGATTTAATCTTTAGATTCAATATTCACATATTCTTAATGAAAAAAATGATAATTATGAGAAAATGGAAACAAAAATAGTGACACAAATTCATACAATAAAAACTCGTGTAAATATGATAAATTAATTAAAATAAATTATTTGCCCTTTATTTTTTCTGGTATGTTATTTTTAGTACTTCTGTCACAATTTTTCTCCCCCAAAAATTTGTACTTGTATGATCTACGGATGTCATTTATCCGCATAAGAGTGTGCGGGGAGTCGATAAAGTACAAAGGATATGAGAAAAGATGCTTCAATATAGTTGCATTGTTTTGACTTTTGACTGGAAGTATTCGCATTAAATAAAGCAATATAGAAATGCTCCAGAGTGCCATACTTGCGAGTACATATTAGTATTGTAATGACCCCATTCATTTTCACATAAAGCGGTGATGATTCATCCTTTTAATTTATCTCAACAACCCCATTTTTCAGTTAACTTCATAAAAAAATTTAAAATAATTTTTCTTTCGTAACACACCCCTTATGTTATGGTATTTACCCTTATTTTTATCATTTTTATTCTTATAAATATCTTCTCAACTCCATAGCTGAGATTGATCCATTCTTATCAGTCTAAAAAATGAGAAAATCTGGTCTGCCGGGGTTTATGGTTGAATAGGAATGACAAAGTTTGGAGTGATGTTGAAGGAAGGGTCCAAAATGTGGTGAATTCTGCTGGGCAAAATCTGTTCTTGTGGCAGCAAGCTCGCAAGAGTGTCTTTGTCCCCCCATCTTTGGACTCAGTTGCTCATGGTTCTGTTCGCTGGCTTAAACCTAGTATAGGGTGGGTCAAATGTAATGTTGATGCAGCCATTGATAACTCAAGAGACTTGATTAGTTTTGTGGTTGTTATCTGTTCAGCTGGAGGTGACTTTATTGCGGCAAAGAGTGACATCCTCCCTGGTAGTTTTGAAGCTTGTGAGGCTGAAGCTTTTGGTGTAAACGAAGCTCTGGCTCAAGAAATTTACTTTCCATTTTGTTATCTCAGAGATGGACAGCCTTCAAGTCTTTAATGCTTTAAACGATAAGGCTGCTTATCCTAATAGTTTTGGGACTATTATTGTTGATCGTAGAGCTTTGGCTCAATCTCTAGAAGAAGTGGATTTCTCTTTCGTTCGTCGATCTGCGAACTCTGTTGCCTATACTGTGGCTCGGGTGGGGCGTTCTATGTCAGGTTTGGGTGAATGGAGTCTTGTTCCCCACCCTGATTAATTGATGCTTTATCTCTTTAATGCAATCCATACTTTCTTAAAAAAAAAAGAGAAAATCGTCCATCAAATAATCTTCCTTATTATCATTATCTTTAATCGATATCCCATCATTAACTACATCTAAGATTGTGCGTTAATTTTGATGTTTGGTTCGATTCAATTTAATTCTAAAAATTGACTACGTTGGTAATTGGAAACCGGTTGCTTTTGAATTTGGTTCGGGATACAACCAAAACCGAACATCTAATCCAAGTAAGTTACATTTAAAAGTTAAAAAATAAAAACCTAAATCTAATTATAAAATCCCGATTCCTCTCAAATCTCGGCCCTCCTTCCCTCAATTGCAACCTAAACCGAATTTTAGCCCGAAATTATAACTCAACCCAAACTCCAATTTGAATCCAAACTTAACTAAGATTGTGTTTATTTTTTTTATTTGAAATCTGATTAGGTTTAAATTTAGCTGAAATTTAAATAGGTCTAAATGAAAATTTTTGAATGACATATATTTTTTTTTCAACATATGAATAGAAAATTTTAAAAGTTAGTAGTTTAAAATAAATATCATTTTAAGTTGTGCATTTATTTGTTCTTCATAATTTATAATTTTCACAGGTTGATTAGCCTGGTAACATAAAAAAATATTATCATTGTTGATCTTAATTTAATTTTTTAATGAAAGATATAATTATAACATCAAATTTTATTATAAAGTTAACACTGTTATTTTGTTTTTGATTCATCATAATTGATATATTTTGATTTATTCAATATTTCAGTTTAGTTAATATTATCATGTGAATAAAATTTTAAAGCAATAAAAAAATAACTTCAAGAATAATACAAAAATATAAGGTTTATACATAATATTAGAAATATATGAATTGTTAAGGGTATTTTTGAGATTTAAAATTAAAATTTTTCATTTAAACTTCAGACTTTAGATAAAAGTAGACTTTTTTATTTTTTCTATTCAAATAAATTATCTGACAATAAACGATAAATTATAAAAACAAACAACGTAAAATAAATAAATATTTATAAAAAGTTAAATTTATACTTGAGACTAAAAAATTAAACAGTACTTATGTCAAATTAACTTTTAAATCTATTTCGGTTGAATTCTCAAACCCGAATCAGTTGTAGATCCCATCTCGAAAGTCAAAATACTCCAGTTAAATTCACCAAATTGTTCCCCACGTCGTTTGCACAATCTATATATTAGCTTATTAGCAGAAGCAGCACAAGAAGCCTTCATAATAACGACGTGCAGGACCAAACAGAAAGCTCACGGCTTTGAATAAAAAAAAAAAAAAAAGAGAAAGCAAAGAGTTTAAACTTTGCCACACGGATCAAAACACGCCAATGAGCAGGGCCGAGTCATCCATAGATAAAAAAGTAACCATGCAAGTCAATTAACAAAGGAACATAGACCTGCACCATGACTGCCGGTTGCAAAATGCGAGGATTCACGCACTTTGGCAACAATGCCACTTCTCTGTCTGGTTGCATTAAATGGGGCCTTTTTTGCAATTTTCTAAGAGGGTAAAATAAGAATTCCCATTTAAAGTAATTAATTTGGGCTTATGAGATAAATTACGGAGGTTAAAATATCATCCTCTCTAAATCTGTTGTCGGGATGTGTAAGATCCAATTCAATTCAATTAAACCAATCGATCCATTTTTTGTCAAATGACCTTTTGATTAAAATAGTAAATAAAATGCTATAGATTGATTTATGGATCTATATATTCAAAACTCAATATAAACTAATCCAACCAATTAATTTTTATTTTATTTATTTATATTTTAAAAAGATACATGTCACTTTTATATTCAACTTGCTAAAAATTAAAATGAAACTTAATTTTGTATAGAGTGGGGCTATTTAGCCTATCGAATTTGTCTTCAAAGCTATTTTTAAAAATAAACTCATTATTCAAAATTTAAAAATAAAAAATATCCTTCACTAATAGCTTTCTCTCCACACCTTACGATTGCATATCTCTCTACTCTCGCATTCTGCAATTTAAACACTCAATTTCACTCTCTTTTTAATTATTTTTTGCATTATAATATTTCTTGTTAAATATCTATAAATAGTTGATATTTAAATTCAATTACTAATGTAAATACTATTTAATTATTAGTAATATGCCCTAAAGGTCAATCGAATGGTGATTTGATTGTTTAGGGAATGATTGTATTTGAATAGCATTTTGATATTTATAAAATGACAAAGTTATCAATATTCATATATTAATTTAATGAATATAGTCCAAGAAGTAAAATAGTTAAGGAGCACATTTTCAAGTTTGTCGAGAATATGAAATGTGCATCATTTGTACTATATTTCTAAAATAGTTTCTAGTGGTGGATTTATGATTGGACATTATAAATTCTTATAAACACTAGTATGTGTTATGACTCCTTATGGTATGAGATACTAAAATGGATGGTGCGTTTCATATCATTGACATGAGATGTCAAGTCAAACACATAGGTTCTTGTTAACAGAACAAGTTTACTGAACTTGACCAAATATAGTAAGCCATATGGTTTTAAGTGTTAATAGCTTATTACACATTGTAACAGATACTATGTTTATTAATGGTCTTTAGACCTGAGGCATAATAGATGTCTTATACATAGACATCTATGATATGTGAATGCATAATGATTGATTCCTAATCACGGAAGAGATCTAGCAATAGCTGTCATGGTTGGCTATGTATAAAGACAAGTGTATGGCCAATATGGAATTCATCACTTTGTAATATACAATGGATGTCCCTATGAGATAATATGAATTGGCATGAGAAATCATTGGCCAAGGTGAAATATATTTGAAGGAGTTCAAATTATATTTTTATGCCAAGTTCGTTTAGATTTATTTTTAGATAAAGCATAACAGCTTAACATAATAAACCATAAGCCGTGCTTTTTTCTGTACATGGATGATGAAGAGACCAAGACATAGAGATATAATGGAATAGGTTCTATAGATCCAACAATTCTTGTTATTTGGATGGTTGTGATATACTGCTAGGTGTCACTCATGACTTGTAGAAACCTTAAGATCAATATTAGTAAAGCGTATTACCAATGTATCTTAAGGTTATTAAAAAATTTCTAATTGATGACTAAAGAGTTTAGCATCATTTAATGAATAAAGAGTTATCATTAAAATAGTTCTATTACCTTATAACTAAGAATCTAAAATGTCACACACAATATAGAAATGAAAAAGGAGTTACTAGAAAATAAGAAGTTAAATTTCCTATTTTTAGGAAAATCAATATTTATATTATTATTCATTGAGAATGAATATATATATAAATATATCTTAAATATGATTTAAGATGGAAATTTAGATGTTCCATAAATAGTTTAAGAAACAAAATAAATTTTATAAATCCTCAATTAAACATAATGTAATGTCGAGCACGTAAAATGACTATTTTGGACATGTTCGGGTTCATATATGATTATGGACTTATAGACCAATTTTGGGTTTAGAATTTTGGGCTTTTATTGGATCTAATATGGATTAAGTGAAAGTATTAGAACATGTCACAAGAGAAGCCCACATTTATCCATTTGATTTGATCAAAATAGAATTAATTAATTAATTACGATAATTAATTAATTTAGCTATTTATTTATTTGATTAAATAATTTATTGAAGTGATAAGATCACTTTCAACAAATAATGGCTAAGTGGGTGGGTCTAGCACATGATAATGTTTGGTGCCATTATTAGAGATAATGGTGGCTTTAATTGGTGGAATGAATCATCATGAACTAGCATTCATGTTTCTTCATTATCTCTCTCATTTATAAACGAATTTCGAGATTCCAAATCCTATGAACTCCTAGAATATTTCTAAGTGTGGATGGATTAGAGGCATCACAATTGGGGTGCTTAAAGGATCTCAGATCGTGACAAAACAAAAGCTGTTCGTGCAGAGCTGTATTTTCTGGACAGTATTTGTACCTTGCTATTTTCAGTCGTTTTCTCCTACTTCACGAAATCGTTTTTGAAACTGCAAGTGAGATAATTAAACTTCAATCTTTCATCTTGATTTTCGTTTTTGAATGAAGTCGATCCGAGGTTTCTAGAGCTTTTGCCATCTGTTTTAATTTTACTGCGCAAAAGTTGCGTTATTAAGAACCTCATGGACAAATGTTCTCCTTCATTAATTTCATGTAAAGTTAATTTAAAATAATCCAATCTGATGTCATACCGAACATAAGTCAGCGCTATATGTAATCCAACCTAATCTAATTCATTCTAATCTAATCCAATCCTAATAGTTAGTCCAATTCAATCCTGCATACCAAACATAGCCTAAGTGAATATTTTGGTTCAACATAGACTTTCAATTTTTTTCCCCCGTGTCTTCTCCTCCTCTTTTCCTCTTCCTTCCTTTCATTTTTTTAAAACCAAACATATCACAGAAAAGATCGACAAGAAAAGAAGCATGAGTGAGTGAATGCACAAAATTTGACTCTATTTTTTATCTCCCCCTTCCTTTTCGGTGTCTTATTAGATAATAAATTATAATGAAAAATCAATTATTGGTCATACATGCAGACTTTTATGATTTTAATTTTTGTATAAAATGAGGTTTCTCTCATATTTTTTATTCTTGTAATAAATTATATGTATTTAATGTCATTATTATTTTAAGGTGACAACTTAGTTTTTTGACAATTACACATCTTGGTTAAGTTAGCTAGTACTTCTTCTCATTACTTTCAAGGTGAAAGGTTCAAGTGTCACTAATAATTGTGGGGATTTATTTTCTTTAATGTTCTTTGTTAATAATTTTAAAGGAAAATTTTGTTTACTTTGTTATTAGTTTATGCAAATAGGAAAAAAAGTGTGAGAACTATGGAAAAAAATATAATTGCTCATTAAATCTATTGAACTTTGGAAAATATTTTATATGATAAATATGACACATCCATTAAAATATTTTTATCAACAATTTCTTCCTACCACCCAAAAAGCGAATAATGATATAAAATAAATGCATAATGATATAAAATATTTTTTTTAATCCCCAACTCATTGTAAAATAAATTTTATTACTTTGTAAGTAAAAAGAAACCCTCTTAGTACTAATGTTAACTGTATTTGTCATTTATTATTTATTCTTTATGAGTTGTGAGTAATGTGATTATTTTCTACTTTTTTTTTATCAATTTCTTCAATTATTTTTATTAGGAATCGGTCTAAAACTCCTCTTCCTGCATCTTGTTCGATTATTAATTTAATAAGGTGACTTTGCATGCAAAAAGCTTAATGGCGCATCTCTTAAATTTTGTGTGTCATGGTATTTATTTCAAAGTGAATCTTTTTTAGAATGCATATATGTTTTTTTTCTTCTTTATCTTTTTTAGTCTTTTAACTTCAAGAGAAAATTGAATTAAAAAAGTGTATTGACATGCTTTTATGATAAGAAGTTTGTTGATATTTACAATAAAAAATTTACAGCACCGATATTCAGCACACAATAAGCACCACAGTAAGTCCCCGAACGGTGCGTTTTATTTGTAATATAAAAGGGCACTGTTTGAACAAGCAAACACATTGCACGCGCATCTCATCTCATCTCATGCACGCATCACTCTCACTCACGCATTTCACACCAAGCAACGACTTCAATTGCAGCCAGTTCTTTGCCATTTTCAAGCTCTGCTCTTCATCGTGGGATTGCTGTCCTTCGGTTTTCTCTCTTTCTCTCTCGAGCGTGGGTCTGTCTTCGGCTGTGGCTCTCTTTCTCGCCTTTGGTTTATCTTCGGCAGTGGCTTTCTCTCTCACCGTGGGTCTCTCTCTCGCCTTGGGTCTGTCTTCGGCGGTGGCTCTCTCTCTCACCGCGGGTCTCTCTCATTCGGCCTCTCGCTCATCTCGCTGCTCTCTCCTTCGGCTTTCTCTCGTCATGGATCTCTCTCGCGCATCTCATTGGGTTTCTCTTTCTTTGTCTGCCCCGTAGATAGTTGTAGCCGTCGTAATCGATTCGTGGAGGTAATTGGTTTAATTAATGCTCAATTTTGGTTTAATAATTCCGAATGTGTGAAGATTTAATTGTGAAGTCAAATTTTGTTGATCATTGCTGTAAGAACTTGGTATTGGAAATTAGCAAAATGTTATTGCGTTGTTGGAAGTTATCTGCTGTTCAAACTTACTGGTACAGATTGTTAAATACTGGAAATGAAAATGTGTTGTTGGAAGTTCTGTTAAACCTGCTGCTGCAGATTGTAAAATACTGGAATAATACTGGAAAATGGAAATGTGTTGTTGGAAGTTCTGTTAAACCTGCTGCTGCAGATTGTAAAATACTGGAATAATACTGGAAAATGGAAATGTGTTGTTGGAAGTTCTGTTAAACCAGCAGATTGTAAAATACTGGAATATGGAAATTAATGCTCAATTTTTTGGGGTTTATTTATTTACAAGTTAGGAATTGATTTGCTTATAACCATTGTGTAAGTTATGAGTTGATTTGCTTGCAACCATAAGGGCTGAAGTGTGACAATTGATTTAATATATAAAACAAATGCTTGCAATCACAAACGGCTTAAATGGGAATTTTGTTTTTAAATGTTGCAATGGCTTTGATCTTGATGTTGAAAATTTATTTATAACTTATATAAATGCTTCGATTTTATCATAATTGGTTTCTAATGCTATATTAGGGAGCATGGATAAACTGTGGGATTAAATTAAGTTTTAGGACTGAAAAATTAATTTCATCCAATGTCATATTTGGTTGTTGTGACTAATAAATTAGTCCAAAATTAGGATAAGATTAATAATATTATTGAAATATATTTGTTCTCTTTATCATTTTTTTCTTTTTCATTTAAATTAAAGATAAAATTAATTTCATAATTTTTTATGTAGAATTTTATATTATACTAAATATCAAAATTCTATTCAATAATTTATTTTAAGTGTATTTACTTAAAATTATTTATCTAAATTTCATACAATAAATTAGTTAATCTAGTATTCAATATTAAACATTAAAAATTATTCAATTATTTGTTTAAAATAAAATATTAAATATTGAAATAATTATTTAATAGCATACTATTATTAATTTAATTATTAAGAATAAACATATCATTTATTTGATTATTATATAAAAAAACTTAAGTATTATTTAAAATCGTTTAAATTTAAGTTAATATAGTCCAATATAATATTGTACCAACATGCACAATATTATATATAATCCAACCTAATCTAATTCAATCATAATAATTAGTACAATCCAATTTTGCGAGACAAAATTGACTTAAGGGTATCAATTGTGCAATAATCTTTATATATTAAATCAGCATCCATTGGAAAATTAATAAGCACATTGGGTTATACATTAAATAAAAAATCACTAAATTCCAATCAAAGGCATCTCATATGCTGCAAATCCTGTTGGTATATATTAAATTTGTGTTCACAATTTGCATCAATAGTTAGTTTAGTTGTGTGAGGTTGTGCTGAATTATTTGTGTTTTGTTACTTTCATTTTGTCAATGTGAATTATTTCAATTTTGTAGAAATAAATAATATGGAAAAAGACATCGAAGTTGAAGAGTTGGAGAAAATTGAGGAGGACGATGAGCCAATAATTGGGATGTCATTTGATAGTGATGTCGATTTGTTTATTTATTTCAAAGAGTACGGTAAAAGAAAAGGGTTTCCAGTTTTGAGGAGAACTAGTAGAAAGGATAGTGATGGGATTCTTAGAAATGTGACTTTTGCTTGTGGGAGAAGTGGTGAAACAAGAAGCAAATCTGTAAATATTTTAAAGTCCCAACTTAATGCAAAAACAAGCTGCAATGCTAGATTGGGAGTTGGTTTAGGGGATGATGGAAAGTGGATAATTCAAAGCTTAAATCTTGAACATAACCATGTGCTGTTAACTCCAACCAAATCCAAGTATTTTCGGTGCAATCGTAGCCTCAATACATATGAAAAAAAAAGGCTTGATGTAAATGATCGAGCAGGAATCAGATTGTGTAAGAATTATCAATCACTTGTTATTGAGGCTGGTGGTCATGAGAATGTGACATTCATAGAAAGAGATTGTAGAAATCATGTTCAGAAAGAAAGAAGATTGCGGCTTGGAGATGGGGATGTTACTGCTCTTCAAAACTATTTTATGAAAATGCAAGCAGAAGATAATAGGTTTTACTTTAGTATGCAAGTGGATGATGATGGACAATTAAAAAATGTTTTTTGGGCCGAGCCAAGGAATAGGGAAGCGTACAAGGAGTTTGGAGACGTTGTTACATTTGACACCACGTATCTTACAAATAAGTATGATATGCCGTTCGCTCTATTTGTAGGAGTTAATCATTATGGGCATTCTATTCTGTTTGGGTGTGGATTGATTTCACACGAAGATATTGAGACATTCACGTGGTTATTTCGAACATGGCTATCCTGCATGTCTAATTTAGCTCCCAATAGAATCATTACAGATCAAGACAGGGCAATGAAAATTGCAATTCAGAATGTCTTTCCCAATACTCGATATCGGTGGTGTTTATGGCATATAATGAAGAAAGTTCCAGAGAAGCTAAGGGGTTATAAAGAATATCGTAACATAAGTAATGTCTTGCATTGTGCTGTTTATGATTCCCAGAGTGCTACGAAATTTGAAGAAACTTTGCACCACATGATTATAGAATATGATTTGGGGGATAACGAATGGTTACGAGGCTTATATGACGAGAGGCATCATTTGGTACCTTGTTATCTAAACAATACGTTTTGGGCAGGAATTTCATCTACTCAACGTAGTGAAAGCATGAATGCATTTTTTGATGGTTATGTTAATTCAAAGACTACTTTGAAGTAGTTTGTAGAGCAATACAGTTGTGCGTTGAAGAATAAAGTTCAGAAGGAAGTTGAAGAAGATGTCAGGTGTCTTTCCCAACAAATGCCATGTGTAACTGAT